>JAWQFJ010031465.1:0-2500 GCA_034096865.1 Theodoxus fluviatilis
CGGTTTAAACTTGAGCAACTCAGTTGCTGGTGGCGTAGAAAGTTGCTTGGAATGCCAGTTGCTTTCAACCGACATCACACACGAAGCAATGTATGGCGAGCAATCGAGATGCCCAAATGGAGTTGCCTTGTGTGCGGAGGCCTTTAGGTCACCAAAGCAAGTGTAGCATATTGCTGGAGCTGTTCAATGTCACCTCCCGTTAGCTGGAAACCCTAGCTGCTGGGCTTTCGGGGCCTGCTCCAGTAGCTCAGCCAGGGGCGGCCCCAAACAGCCTAAGAGGCTACCTGGGGGCATCAGGGCAGGGTCAGATCATTCAGATCCAACAAGAGTTTAAACCAACCTGGAAAACCAAGCCAAACCCATTCACAACCTCAACTTGGTTGCCAAAGTGGGTATACAAAAATTATAATACTAAGGCACCATCTTTGCTTCCCATGTGATACATGCTAGGACACAACCAGAAACATTCCGAGTGCTCATGGAAAACAACCAAGCAGCACTTCTAGTTGGCCAACAGGGATTTGCAAAGCAGACAACTTGCTTGGGCACTGTCCTTCTTGATCATGGGGCTCTGAACCCAAGCGTGCTTGACCTGTGGATTGCTTGCAACTAGTCAATGTGGCGTTCAAAGCTGCATGGTTCCCAGAGTTGCATCCGTGAGCAAGCCGCTTAACTCACACTGCTTCTCCCCACCCAGGAGTAAAACCGGGGTACCTGTGATAGCAGTGATGGTGCACTGATGTGCAATTAACCCCTGTAGGCAGCTATCAGCCAGCATTGGGTTGAAATACTCCCCAAGAGTGGAGTTAATGCTGGTACCTGTCCGTGTGCATCTTGCCTGTCTGCCACTGTTTGCAGTCAGGTGCCAGTGAGACTGATCAAACAGTTCAGGGATTGAAGGTAAAGTGTAACTTGATCTGAGACCCAGACATGGGTGCAAAGTCCCGATATGAGATGCCACCTTTATCATCATCACAAGATCATCTGGAGCAGGCCCCCAAAGCCCAGCTGGTGAGGGGGCCATCAGGTGAAAGCTATTCTTAAGCTGCAGCTGACACAACATGCTGACTGGTGCAACTTAATTAATTAAGTTGGCGACAGGTGATGTTCACAGATAGGATCCAGGCTGTATCAGCATGTGTCAAAGCTTTCACTGAATGTTCTGGAAGGCCAGCAACACTGTGAGGTCCCCGTGACAGGGTAAAGCCATGATGCTATGGAGTGCCATGAACATGAACCTAAGATTATGACCAGTCTTATGAACTGACACATATATACATTGCTATTTACTACACAACACTGAATACAGAATAATTGTGCTATTATTATTACTAATTCTTTCCAAAAAGGAGCATTGCACACATTAAGCGTTTTGGAAAGTACAGTATGTTAGACAAACAGCCATCTTAAACTGGTTTCTGCTAGAGAAAATAAAATTCCATAAATAATGGAAACTTTATTAAAGTGTGTTTTAGACTTGGAATTCATTGGGTTTTGTTTTTTTGCATCAGGTTGAGATTCACAATGCTTACTGCTGGAAAGCTGATATCTCAGGCTGTTCTACACACACACATTTATACATACACACACACACACACACACGCACGCATGCAGGCACACACACAAACATATGCATGCATGCATGCACACACACCTACACATACCAGGAGGGGGGGGGGGGGGGGGGGGGGGAAGAGAGGAGGACAGATGCTTCCATGGAAATGCGGAGACTGGAAACTATGGCTCCATTCTCATGAAAAGTGCCTCTCTAAGTAGCCAAGGCCCATATCCATCTTTGCTCCTTGTACAGCTATCACAGAGTACTTCACAAGTAAGTCTCTATGTAGCCATATCCATCTTTGCTCCTTGTACAGCTATCACAGAGTACTTCACAAGTAAGTCTCTATGTAGCCATATCCATCTTTGCTCCTTGTACAGCTATCACAGAGTACTTCACAAGTAAGTCTCTATGTAGCCATATCCATCTTTGCTCCTTGTACAGCTATCACAGAGTACTTCACAAGTAAGTCTCTATGTAGCCATATCCATCTTTGCTCCTTGTACAGCTATCACAGAGTACTTCACAAGTAAGTCTCTATGTAGCCATATCCATCTTTGCTCCTTGTACAGCTATCACAGAGTACTTCACAAGTAAGTCTCTATGTAGCCATATCCATCTTTGCTCCTTGTACAGCTATCACAGTGTACTTCACAAGTAAGTCTCTATGTAGCCATATCCATCTTTGCTCCTTGTACAGCTATCACAGAGTACTTCACAAGTAAGTCTCTATGTAGCCAAGGCCCATATCCATCTTTGCTCCTTGTACAGCTATCACAGAGTACTTCACAAGTAAGTCTCTATGTAGCCAAGGCCCAATCCATCTTTGCTCCTTGTACAGCTATCACAGAGTACATCACAAGTAAGTCTCTATGTAGCCATATCCATCTTTGCTCCTTGTACAGCTATCACAGAGTACTTCACAAGTAAGTCTCTATGTAG
>JAWQFJ010031465.1:7500-13481 GCA_034096865.1 Theodoxus fluviatilis
GCATTGTTGCCAGATATGTGTACACAGCATTGTTGCCAGATATGTGTACACAGCATAGTTGCCAGATATGTGTACACAGCATTGTTGCCAGATATGTGTACACAGCATTGTTGCCAGAAATGTGTACACAGCATAGTTGCCAGAAATGAGTCCACAGCATAGTTGCCAGAAATGTGTACACAGCATAGTTGCCAGATATGTGTACACAGCATTGTTGCCAGATATGTGTACACAGCATAGTTGCCAGATATGTGTACACAGCATTGTTGCCAGATATGTGTACACAGCATTGTTGCCAGATATGTGTACACAGCACAGTTGCCAGAAATGTGTCCACAGCATTGTTGCCAGATATGTGTACACAGCATAGTAGCCAGATATGTGTACACAGCATTGTTGCCAGATATGTGTACACAGCATAGTTGCCAGATATGTGTAGACAGCATAGTTGCCAGATATGTGTACACAGCATAGTTGCCAGATATGTGTCCACAGCATTGTTGCCAGATATGTGTACACAGCATTGTTGCCAGATATGTGTACACAGCATTGTTGCCAGATATGTGTACACAGCATTGTTGCCAGATATGTGTACACAGCATAGTTGCCAGATATGTGTACACAGCATTGTTGCCAGATATGTGTACACAGCATAGTTGCCAGAAATGTGTACACAGCATAGTTGCCAGATATGTGTCCACAGCATTGTTGCCAGATATGTGTACACAGCATAGTTGCCAGATATGTGTACACAGCATCATTGCCAGATATGTGTACACAGCATTGTTGCCAGATATGTGTACGCAGCATTGTTGCCAGATATGTGTACACAGCATAGTTGCCAGAAATGTGTCCACAGCATTGTTGCCAGATATGTGTACACAGCATAGTTGCCAGAAATGTGTCCACAGCATTGTTGCCAGATATGTGTACACAGCATAGTTGCCAGATATGTGTACACAGCATTGTTGCCAGATTTGTGTACACAGCATAGTTGCCAGATATGTGTACACAGCATAGTTGCCAGATATGTGTACACAGCATAGTTGCCAGATATGTGTACACAGCATAGTTGCCAGAAATGTGTCCACAGCATTGTTGCCAGATATGTGTACACAGCATAGTTGCCAGATATGTGTACACAGCATTGTTGCCAGATATGTGTACACAGCATAGTTGCCAGATATGTGTACACAGCATAGTTGCCAGATATGTGTACACAGCATAGTTGCCAGAAATGTGTCCACAGCATTGTTGCCAGAAATGTAATTCATATATAAGGTCAAACAATGCCCGAGTACGAGACATTAAAAAAAAGTTAAGCCACAATGCAAGGTTTGTTTCGGTCGTTCAATAAAACATTGAAAGACGAAACGTTTGTTTTAATACTAAACCTGAGATTCCAACATCTCCCAGCGATCTTTGTGATCATTAATTGATTTGTCTTCTGGAATCCGGCGGTCCAACTTCTACCTACGTTTAAAACAGTGAAAGGTTGAGTGTAAAACGCGACGAAACAAAACAGTCGGCGTTTCGAGTGTTTCACTCTCTATCAGGACAAAACAAACACAACAAACGGGGAAAATTTATCACTCAGCTGCGAGACACGTTCGGGCGGAGTAAGGAAAGGATGTGAAGTGATGAATGTGAGGGCCGGGTATACAAGGGAGAACATATTTCAGATGCGAACAGACAGCAGTACGGGGGAGCACGTACGGGAAGGCGGACACATGTCAGGGAAGGATTAGCGGTAGAACACTGACGGAAGGAGAGGAGCAGTTGAGGGAATGAAAGAGTCGGTAAACAAAAATATCCAGGCTACATGGCGGGAGGAAGATTTCAGCCTTTGATGTTGAGCCAAAGGGGGCCTTTGGTATCAAGGAGAGCTAGAGAGCTGTAGTGCTCCGATTGAGTCTGGAGAATTGCGGGGTCAAGCTTTCGGAGAATTAACTCCATCAGGACTAGTGGCTTGTGACTGCATGTGCTTTTAAGCCGATGTGTCTTCTCTTATTTGCCACGGGATGCAGACTCGGATATGTTTGTGAGTGGGAGGGGCTCATGAAACGTGATGAGCTTCTGTTGTGGTGTACGTTTGTCGGCAAGGTGTTCTTAGAGTGGAGTGCGTATATCATGTTTGATGGTGAATGGTGGGCTAGATTAAAACCTCAGGCAGAGAAAATCATTGCTGAAGAACAGGCAGGTTTCAGACCAGGTAGGAGCACCACCGAACAGATCTTCATTCTGAGAGTCCTGTGTGAGAAACATCTACAACACTAACAAGATCTGTACCATGTCTTTATAGACTTTAAGAAAGCATTTGACAGAGTCTGGCATGCTGCGCTGTGGGCCACAATGAGAAGCTACAACATCAGCTCCAAAATCATCAAAGTCGTCGAACATCTCTATGACAGAGCGACCAGCGCAGTCCTGTTCAATGGTACCACAGGCGAATGGTTCAGGACAACGGTCGGAGTCAGACAGGGTTGTCTACTCTACCCCACACTCTTCAACCTCTTCCTCGAAAGGATAATGACTGATGCCCTAGCAGACCACGAAGGATCAATCAGCATTTGTGGCAGAAAGATCACCAACTTACGTTTTGCTGATGACATTGATGGATTAGCAGGAAGTGAAGAGGAGCTGACTAGTCTTATCGAGCACCTGGACAAGACCTCGCATGCATATGGCATGGAGATCAGCGCCGAGAAGACCAAGGTGATGACGAACAATCCTCGGGGCTTCAAAATGGAAATCAAAGTGAAGGGCCAAAAACTGGAAGCTGTGAACAACTTCAAATACCTGGGATCTATCGTGACTGATGAAGGGTCCAAACCAGAGATACTGTCCAGGATAGCACAAACAACATCTAGCAGCATTGACAAAGTTGAAGCCAGTATGGCGTGTCAGAAATATCACTCTCGCGTCGAAGATCAGGCTCATGCGCACGCTGGCCATCTCCGTATTCTTGTATGCATGCGAGTCCTGGACACTCACATCTGAACTACAGAGACGGATACAAGCCCTGGAAATGAGATGCTACCGCAAGATTCTGAACATCTCATATAAAGACCCGGTTGTCACGAATGAGGAAGTCAGCAACAGGATCAGGAGAGCAATTGGACAGTACGAAGACCTGCTGCTCTCAATCGGGAAAAGCAGAAAGCTGAAGTGGTACGGTCACGTGTCAAGAGGCAGTGGTCTGGCCAAGACCATCCTGCAAGGTACCGTACCAGGTGGGAGAAGGAGAGGCAGGCAGAGAAAGAGGTGGGAATACAACATCAAAGAGTGGACAGGCTTGCCCTTTGCTGACTCACAGCGAACCACAGAGGATAGAGATCGATGGAGGAAGGTTGTCCGAAAGTCATCATTGGTGCCTCAACAACCCATCTCAGGGTTAAGAGACTGAACTGAACTGAACTGAACTGGTGGGCACAGGTGGACCGGGACATCTCAATTGTTTTGCGTACTGTACACATCACATCATCCAGCGCTAAAGCATCGTTTTGTATAGGCTAAATCGGATGCACTCATACCTAACAGATGTGTGTGAGTTTTTTGTGGGAATGTGGTGTTGAGTGGTTGTATGAGTGTTGATTCTTTGGATTGTAAACGCCATGAGCTTGCCTGTCAAGGGAAGGTATGTGATTATAAATAAACTATTATTATTATTATTAATATTATTATTATTATTATTATTATTATTATTATTATTATTATTATTATTATTATTATTATTATTATTATTATTATTATTATTATTAAGAGTCTGATGAAAAAATCCGTGTGTGATTTGACTATGAAAACTTCTTAGCAAGAAGAAACATTTAGAAGTTTACAACGGCCAACGCATGCATCGATTACACAGTTACAAGAAAGTCAATGCTAATATGTGGAAAAGCAGGAGTCGACTCTTCACCAAAAACATAGTTACTCTGAGGCTATGCAGATTATTAGAAATTATTTCCTCAGGCGGGAGAAGGGTGCAGGCCACACAGGCTGGCGGGCCACAAGCAGCGTCTGCTTCAGGGTGTTTGTGCTCGAAACAGGGCAGCATCGCCTTGCCGACTGCTGCAAATGTCATGTTCTGGACCATTTTTACATTTACCTCCCACATATTCGCAGTCTTTCCCGCACCCCTCTCCTTGGACGAGTCCTCTAGTATGGTCCACATGAGGTAGATGGACGCTGTGGACAGAAAATACTTCTGCGTCAGGGATTCACGCAAGGAGGAGTATTGTCGACTACTCTGTTCATACTCTTCATCAATGACATCATACCAGAGTTACCAAAAGGAGTACAAGCAGCCATGTATGCAGACGACCTAGTGCTCTGGTGCTCAGAAGAGTATGCAACAACCGCCACATATAGAATGCAGCTAGCATTGGACAAGATTACAGGTTGGACCTCCACCTGGTGTGTCACCATCAACAAAGAGAAGTCATCAGCCACTCTATTCACACTCTCCACCAAAGCTCAGCCTGGCAAACTGACCCTGGACAACACCCTGCTACAGTATGAAGACCAACAGACATACTTGGGAGTAATTTTTGACAGGAGGATGACATGGAAACAACAGATGCAAAGTGCAGAAGCGAAAGCCAGAAGAAAGCTGAACATCATGAGGAAGCTGGCAGCGACACAGTGGGGAGCCAATGAGAAGATCCTCAAGACGGTGTACCAGGGCACAGTACGACCACACATAGAGTACGGCTCCAACTCTTGGATGACAGCTGTCCAGTCGCACCAACAGATCCTTGACAGAGTCCAGAACCAGGCCCTACGAATCATTACAGGCGCTGTCAGATCTACACCTATAGAGAAGATGGAGCAAACAACAGGCATCCCACCGCTACAGAAAAGAAGGGAGTGCAAAGCCGTGATGCAGAACATGAGGGCAAGGTTCTTAGAGGATCACCTGATGCACAACAGAGTGAAGCACCTCAGCTCAAGAAGGCTGAAAAGATCCAGCTTTGTTCTAGAAAGCAGAGCACTGTTAAGAAAGCATCAAGACCTGCTTCCAGCAGAAGTAGAACCCTTAACCGAAGAGACGATCCTCCACCTTGGAAAACTGCACTGAACAACGTCAACATCCGTACCACAGTACCTAATTACACCACAAAAGACGAGCACTGTGACGCCAGCAAGAAAGCTCTGACAATGGCCATGCTTGATGAAACGTACCCCCAGGAAGCATGGATAAGGGCCTACACAGATGGGTCAGCCACAGATGCAGTCAAGAGAGGGGGAGCTGGAGCGTACATCCAGTACCCAGGTGGAAAATGGCAGGCAGAGGCAATACCGACAGGCCTCCACTGCACCAACTACAGAGCAGAGGTTGAAGCCATGATCCATGCTGCAAATACCATCAGCAGCAAAACAGACCTTGACGGAGACTCCCAGGTAGTCTTCCTCACAGACGCACTCTCCGTCTTGGAGGCAGCAACAGCAAGCAAACTGCCTCAACTCCTGAAAGCACTCCAAAACATCACATGCTTCAGGATTGTACTGTAGTGGATCCGCTCACTGTGGAATACATGAAAATGAGGAGGCGGATAGAATGGCAAATCTGAGAGCTCAAGACCACGAAGAAGAGAACAGAGTCACCCTTATATAAATGAACACCATGCTGAAGGCCCGGTACAGAACACCCCAGACAACGTACATCTTCCACCAACTGTCCAGACAAGAACAGGTGGTCATCTTCAGGCTGCGGACAGAGCACAATAGACTCAACTACCACATGCACAAGAGATTCAGACTTGTGCCATCCCCAAAGTGCTCCTGTGCGACCAGACGACTGAACACATCTGCGGAATGCTGAACACATTCTGCAGGAATGCAGGAACCACCGACTGCTGCGAGAGGACGTTTGGCCAGAACCAGCAAGCATTCAGGAAAAGCTGTACGGCAGGGTGGAATCTCTCCAGAAAACAGCCCATTTCATCCTTGACTCTAGAATCCAAGTGTGATGGCGTTCGAGA
>JAWQFJ010031466.1:0-17500 GCA_034096865.1 Theodoxus fluviatilis
GCGGTAATTTTGAACGAAGCATCATGGTTCACAGAGCGACGAAATCGTTGGCCAGTTGTAGGGTCCAATTGTAAATATCAGAAACAGTCATTACTCACAATCTGCGAAGGCGATGTAGCACACACTTATGGAGAAGTTGGGAGTCTGGTCTGGGAGATTCCGGCCATTTGAAGAGGATCTAACGGTTGAAAACTCAGAGAGAGAGGGAGAGAGAGAGAGAGAGAGAGAGGGAGGAAGGACACTGAAAATTACGTAATCGATGTTGCAGATGTTATCTACCTTTTCTTTTTGGCTTCATTTTGGTGATGGTTGTTTAGATTTAACAAACAGCTGATGCAACGGCGTGGACGGAACACACTTCCTTTGCTTCCAGTCTTCTTGAACGAAGCTGTTCTACTATAGATTCGTATTTAACATTATTCGACATCGTATACAATTATATAGAACTCTCAAGAGTAATAATATAATATATAATGAGGCACTTAAGATACTACAATTGTGCATATATAAAAAAGGGGAAATATTCGATACGGAAGTAATTTCTTGCTCAGTTCTTCACTTCCGGTTAAATCGAGTTCATACGACGAACTTCGCAAACGTTGAAGGAAGTACAGGTTCATCTGTCAGACTACGATTTGAATAGTCGGGAATAGTTCACCTGCTAAGATGTACTGCTTACAGTGGCTCATTCCTGTTCTCCTGATTCCGAAGCCGCTGAACCCAGCTTTCATCTACAACCACGCCATGTTTATCGTGCTATATTTGACGAGTTTCTTTCTCGTCCGAAAGCCGTGCACAATATGCAGCATTGTTTTCCTCGCAGCTGTCTTCTTGATTTGCTACAGCTGTGTAGGGAACTGCATTCTCTGGCACTGTTCTGGTGACGATTGTGAAGGAGCGGACTGCCAAGATGCTGGGTAAAGGTATGGATCAACACTGTCAGCAGAGTGGTTTGACACGATGAATTCCCAGTTCGTTTTCATCGTCGGAAAACCATCGACAAGTTGCATCAGTACGAGTGACCATTGAATCATTGGTCCATTGAAATTCGATGAGTGCGATACCATACATCCCAACAATTGTGTGAAAACGCCCAGTCGTTTCAGATTCGCAGCTAAATCTGTGATAGTGCTGTCCTTGTGGGTGTGTGAATCTAAATAAGTTGGGAAGAGGAAATTCAAACATGCGGTGCTAGTTTGACTTTTGGTGTGAATGGACAACTCTTGGGATCGAGAGACTGCAGATTATTGAATGCAAGCACTGAAGCAGTCTCTGCCTTCTGGGGGTGGGGATGGGGTGGGGTGGACTCTGGGGAATATGAACTAGGGAATCTACTGCTGAACTAATGGTTTGATTTGTTTGGGCCTGTTTGAATTTTGATTGTTTGATGACCACTTTAAACTTGAAATAAGAGAATTATAATCATGTCTGGCTGATGTGACTAACAAATGAGCTGATGTTTGTCAGGAACTGTTAACCAAGTGTGACATTCCAATGACCCTTTGAACAGAAATATTAAGAAGCCTTGTCGTTGATCTGGTGGATCCATCACTGCAATTGCAACTGTGGCATCATTCACTTTCCAAGTGCTGTGTGGTGTATTGACTGCAGCAGTGCTGTGTATGGACTTCATATCATCGACTGTGTTGCCTTCTTCCTTTGTCCAGGTGAACTGACCTTGTTTGGAACGAGAAGGTCACTTAGGAAATTATGCAGGAGTGAAATATGCCAAATTATTTCATTGTGCTTGAATGCATCACCTGTAGGAATGTAAAAACTCTAAGATTTTATTATTTTCTTTTCTCTTTTCTGCTTGTAAGAAGAGGTTAGAATGAGATGGTAAAATATATTTGACTGGGTGACATATGCAACAAGTAAAGCCCTTATACTATAGTTATAGCTGCTGTCATGGAAATTTTGAAAGCAGAATTATTTGCCTGGAGTATTCATGCTACACACTTTTTTTAAAAACTTAATTTTTGAAGTCTACTCATCTTTTGTGGAAACTTACCTCTGAACTTGTCTTTGTTAGTTGAAAAAACTGCTCTGCAGGGTTTTTGAGCGATGTGACTTTAGTTCACATGTGTTAGTTATCATGCAATCTGCTGCTTGTTTGATGGTAGATAGTGTTGTGATGAGCATCAGTGTCAGTAACCTTCTTCTAGTCACTGGACAACAGGGTATTGTTTTCATCACATTGTTAGTAGTTTGATGCAGCAGCAGCTGCACCCAATCTTGTGTATGTCTGCAGCAGGAATTAAATAAGTCAACTGCATGGCTCTCATACTTGCATTTCATTTCATTTGGTGCTTCATCGGACCCTGGATAGGTAACATTTTAATTTACCTAGTACTTATGTCAGAATAACTATAACAATGCATGCCCGGTCCAACAGTGGTTTTGTGAGAAGCTGCTGTTGATAATGCACTGTTCATCCAACTGCTATGTAGCTATCAGCGAAAGGCTTTGGCAGTTGGATCATGATGACACTTGCAGTAGGTAGGTACCTATACTTGGCATCATTCATTGCATGCAATACAGTGGTGTTAACTTACAATACTTTTTGTGCACTGCATCCAGGTGCCTCTGTGTATTTGAATGGCTGAAGCAAAGCATGGCTCAGAAAGGCCAGGACAGACACCAAACCAGTGCTGGGAAAACCTGGATCACCCAAGATGGCAGTGGGGAGACTACATGGAGAGCCTGTGGCTGTGTGGTACAGCTGCTAAGACAGTGGACTTCAATGGGACACAACACAGACTCGGGGTCCCATAGAGGACAGTGCAGTCATTTGACAGACTGACTGCTGCGATGAAGCCATGCAGGAGTAGTGTCTTTCATGACGGGATGTTCTTTGTCTCTGGTTTTTGCATCTAGTTTATGGGATGTGTGCTGTTGTCTCTGTTAGATTATCACTAGCTTTTTTGTTTGTTTTTGCAATGTCTGAAGATTGTAGAATTACCTGCCAACTTTGATATTTTAAGTCTTGGATTGCATGACAGTAGATGTTTACAAAAACCTGATGATGTGTGTGTGTGAAGACCGCCTTTCCAAGTCATCAGTTCTGTATTCACAACTTATTATAATCTACTAATGGTTCTGGTGCTTTAGTTTTTCATTTGTCACCATTTTATATTTTATTCATTGCCTAGTTGTACTAATTTCTATTTCTTCTTCTTCTTCTTCTTCTTCTTCTTCTTCTTCTTCTTCTTCTTTGGAAAAAAGCATCATCCCACCTTGTTTACATATCATATTTGGAACATAATGCTCAGAAGTTTGTTGACAAATACGTCCCTCATCTGGTGCTGACATATAATTAAATATGGGGGCAAGTCAAAAGTCTGCCATGTTTTTTTAATAGTGGTTTTGATGAAGATTGAAAGAGGATAGAGGGAAAGCCAGCCCCTATGTTCAGCCATTTGTCCATGGTTGGCTTGCTTCAAAACAAAAGGACACCAGAAACATTTAATACTTTGATTAGATTGTGAGGGAGATGCTCTCAACTTTTTAGAGTTGCCTCCCTTTTGAACTGAGTGGTGGCTGTGTAGAGGTGAAAGATGTGTTTTTCTCCAGAACTTGTATCCTATCTACTTCATGGGCAGATTGAAGGCAGCTACATGAGAGGAAATAGTGGTTAGGCAGTTTCTGTGGTTCTCATGACTGCACAGATGATAAAGAAACTTCCTTTCAGAGGGACATATTGTGTTGGCGACAGTAGTTGAACTGCTCTAGCCTTCTCTTCACAACTGCAAACATGATAAGAAATCTAGCGATTGATGAGTTATTGCTTGTTGGCACTTTGAGTTCAAGCTTTGTTTTTCTTGGGGGAAGAATGTTAAAACTGCTGTTTTGAGCGAGTTGACAAGGACTATGCAGTCAGAGATGGTGTATATTTTTCCTTGTTTGGTAAGAGAATAATGTAACTGCTGTATGAATATTTTACAATTTCAGAGTGTGACTGATTTAGAAACTGTATATTGCCCATATTGTTTCTTGATAAGCTGTTTCTTGTGTTTTGTGTTCAGATTGTTGCTGTAAAGTGATACTGAGTCTCATCAGTCCAGTGAAATGTGTGTGATTTGTTTATTTAAAAAAATCGCAGTATAGTTTCCAAAGTTGCCCTTGAAAACACTTTTTTGATAATGCATATTTTTGCATTCAGCTTATTTGTAACTTGCACTGTTAATAGTCGTTGTAGAGATGTCAGAAAACACAGATATTGCACTGTTGTAATCCCTGTAGAGGTGTCGGAAAACATAAACTTTGATGTTGCACTGTTGTAATCCCTGTAGAGATGTCAGAAAACACAGATATTGCACTGTTGTAATCCCTGTAGAGGTGTCGGAAAACATAAACATAGATGTTGCGTTATTGTGATCCTTGTGGAGATCTTGGAAAACATAGATGTTGCACTGTTGTAATCCTCGTAGAGATGTCAGAAAACGTTGCAGTCAGAGAATGATGCTCTGAAATTAGGAAACCTGTATTTGCTTTTCTCCTTCTCCCACCCCCCACCCAAAAAAAAGAGCGATTTTCATTGGGCAGATGATACCACAATTTTGTGAACACAGTCTGGGGCTTGACATGTATTGATGAAAATGGATCGACTGAGCTGTGGTGATGAGTATTTTTAATGCAATCACATATCAATTAATTTCTCATTCCCAAATGATTTTGTCTATGAATTCATAACAGTGAGCAAGAGTCAAACATAATTCTTTGGTGAATGAACAAGGGTGTTTTATAGAAGCTGATAGAAACAATGTCAGTCTGCCAAGTTATTGCTGCGTTTGATCTAGCAGGTTAGTCTCATGTTTTCATATTCTTCATTTGATTTGATGGACGGGTACCAAAATGTTCTCTGTTCTTTTGTGGTCAATGGATGCCATAGAGACATTTCACTGATCTGTGTGTGTGTGTGTATGTGTGTATGTGTGTGTGTGTGTGTGTGTAAAGGATGCACATTCCCTCATAATATGAAATGTTGCCAGAGAACTTGGTGACCTATTTAAACAGGAATTGTGATTATGCTGATTTTGTTGTAACTGAGAGCCATTATATTTATAAATATCTGTCATCTCCAGAATTCATTGGTTTTTCAGTCAAATGTCAGGAGATGCAGAGAATACCCTCTGCTGCCCTACATCTTGCTGCCATATCTTTACAAATTGTAGATGTAAAAATTTTGTTCTCTCATTCGTTGTAGTGAATTTGTATGTAGTCAGAATTAGGAAGTATATATAGTTTCAGGTCTGACTTCTTTATTTTTTCCATGTTTGATATATTTTGACTAAGTTTATTATTGTTACATGTCTTATGACTGATAGTATTTTAAACTGTGCTTTGTTTGTTTATGAAGGTAGTGTAGTGATATTGACTCTGCCACTCACTACTACTGTGAGACAGATGATATAAAGAGGATGGTTCATGATTTAAAATGGGAGATTGAATTACCAGATAGAAGCAGCAGTAGCAGAGCAACACATCAGATCATCTTTGTCTTGATGGTTTCCGTGGAGCTAGAATCAGATTGCACTTTTGAGCATGGATGCATGCGGTGCGAAATCTTCATTATTTGATCTCAAAATACATCTGCAATCACAATCTTTTAGAACAGTTGCATTTTCCTGTAAACTTTCATCATGCAGAGAAGTTCATTCTTCCCCTTCATGAAGGAGGGGAGGAAGAGGGATGGGGATGTCATAGTTTTCCATGCATCCAGTTGCACTTCAGTTCATATGTAACGTGGTGTAAACTTGTAGATGCCGAATGTATGTACCAGTGAAGTGTCTTTCATTCATTTCTTCACTTTTTCTCTTGCACAGTAAATGTAGCATAAATGTGTTTTGAGTCACAATGGTATTGACATTCTTTCCCCCCGCATTTCCTGATAGGAAGATAAATAAATTGTATTGCAATGCTGGATAAAATTGTGGGTCTACTTGCTGTTGAGCTTTGAGACAAGTTTCTCGGCTGCAGATTCAGTGATAACTCGGCCTGCCCATGAGGAGATGATGTATGAAGTTGCTCTGGGATGTATTGCACAGTCCCAGCACTGGCTTCCTCTGAAGCTTCACTCTGGTCACTGTGCTGGGGCAGTCTAGGTTTGACACATTATAAAGTATGTTGGGCCATCCCCTCTGGACTTCAAAATTAAAGTTTTATTTCTTTGAATGATGTGGTAAATTTGAAAGTTCACTATTGTCTGCTTGCACTGACATGAAAGAGCAGCATGGGTGCAGTAGACTTTTCTTGTCCTCATGATGCTTCCAGCCACTTTGATGATCAGCACTGTTGCCATTGCAAACTGTCAGAGAGGCCATTGCAGTGTGCATAGAGAGGGGGCTATGAAGCACCAGGAAGTGGCTGTGAAACTCAGTTGTGGTAGTAGTGGAAGGAGAAACTTTGATGGATCAGGGGTCCAGGGTCGGGGGTTTTGAAGTGGGTGCCTGACCAAGAGCTCTGTCATCTTGCCAGGTCAGCTCAACTGGAATGTGGTATGAGGATGTGATGGCTGCATGTTGTGATATGCTGTGTGAAGCTGTGAGTGTGACAGCAGTAAGCTGTAAAATGCACTGTGGAGCTGTAACTGTGCTGCAAGAGGTGGTTGTGAAAGCCTGAATCATGCTCTGATAGGCAATGAAAAGTTGTAACTATGGGATAGCTGCATACAGTGCTTATGAGTGAGTGTGAAGCTGTGATGTGTGACAGCTGCATACAGTGCTTTTTGATGTGAAGTGACTGGGATAGCAGCATGCAGTGCTTATGAGTGAAGCTGTGATGTATGATAGCTGCATACAGTGCTTTTTGGTGTAAAGTTGTGACTATGGGATAGCTGCATACAGTGTGAAATGAGTGAAAGATGGATGCAAGAAACAGTGACAAGTCGTGCACAGCTATTGAAGCCAGAGTGTGTGAGAGCTACATGTTGGAAATGGAAGTTTGAATAATCAGGAAGTCTAGAATGATTGGCTGAGTTGTTGGGTCTGGCTTCTCTGTGAAGGACCTGATGTTATTGTTGTGAATTACATACCACTTAAACTTTGGTTCACCCAATTGAAATAGTTACAAACTTGTTCATTAAGCACATGCTCTTTCATTCATTCACAGATGTGCTGCTGCTGCTGATAATGATAGTGTAGTTTGTGCTGTGATACGTTTTCCCCAGTGCAAACTTTCAAAGAAGGGTCCCTAGTGAATTGTAGTTTGGTTTCATTTGCTCTGGAGAGGTGCTTGTGTTGTTCCAATTATTCCTTAAGATTGATAACCTATTGACTACATTCTGTCCCAAATGCTTTAATGTGGTATTATCATCATTTGACTTACAGTACTTGAATCATTTATTTGTATTATGTCTGTGTAGGAAGATATCAGTGTGCAAATGCAGACCCACCATGTAAGTTTCTTGACTATCATACTCAAAGTACTTTAAATGTAGGAATGGGTGCATAATGTAGTGTTGTGACAAGAGTTTTGAATAGAAAGTGCATGTTGTGAGAGAGGAATGTTTTTGAATATATTTGCACTCCAAATGCCTTATTGATAAATTGATTTGCGATATAACAATGGGAAGAGAAACTGGGATAATGCTGAAATAAATTGCAATTGAAAAGATCTACATTCTTCTTGTTGTTATTAGCCGTGTCATGCTCTGATGCCATTCCTACAAATAATGGGTGTCACAGTAACAAAATGTCCTTCAATCATTATGTATTTATAAACAATTCTGCAATCTACCAGCTCAAACCAAGTCTGGTATGCTGTATCAATGACTGCGACTTACTGCACTTAACATGAGCAAGAGGCTTAATGGCACCGACACAAGGGGACTGATGGTGCAACATTTACTTCGGTAGGCGTACAAGGGAAGGGGAAATCAAAGTGAAAGTAAATACATAGTCACAATTTTGCAGTGGACTTCGTATCCTGCAGCACACGGATTTGCTCGTCTTCCGCCCTTTTTACGTTCTCATCATCGCCTAGGCGTTTCAGCGCCATGCGTCAACTACTTGCCAGTTTTTAAATTTGAAAATGTTTAATTACTTAAGGGTAATAATAAATGTATGAATTCTCACATGAAGACTATGTCAGGAAAAGTAGGGAAAAGATGCATCAAGTTAAACAGCGTAAACAAATTGAGGACATTAATATTCAACAAAACATACTGACTTTCTTTGGTAACCATGAAATTAATTGTTTTTAAACAAATTTTATTTCTTACTTGAAGCCCCAGGAGGTCGGGGCACTTTAAAGGCTAACTTTGGTAAGATTTATCTGATCTAAAACATCGATAATATTTTGCAAATGCATTAAACCACACAGGAGGAGAAAAAAAAATCATAATTAACATTTTAATGTCAAATGCTCTGCCAATGCACTGTAGCAAGGACCAAAATAGCATGATGCAGCCCGATGCCACATTGGTAGTCTCTGACAGCTCAAGGCCAACCCTGGGTGATTATTCAGCAACTCTAGTCATATGTAGTATTTGAAATGATGTCCAAATGAGTAGACAAAATAGGACTGATGAAATACACACACACACTCCTACTCCAAATTAGCATGTGATTCTTTTTTCTGCTGAAAATGTCGGTAAAAGACTAGTTGGTGCCTGTTTCCCTTCAATTTTCTGTACCTGATTCTGTAGCATTATGTCAAGAAAGCAGCCGTGTCTGCCATAAGTATATACACAAATCAGAGTTCAAAGAAATAAATGGAAATCATACACTTTGTTTTATGAATGATATCACATGTAGCTTGTTGGATTGCTTTGAGCTGTCAGAGGCTACCAATAAGGCAGTGGGGCTGCATATGTCATTTTGGACTTTGCTTCTGTGCATTGGCAGAACATTTTACAGTAAATATAAAATTAGGAAATGTTTTCCTCTCATGTGATTCTACGCATTTGTAAGTTATTTTATACGTCTTAGATGAGATAAAACTTACCAAAATATGTATTTAGTGTTGGGGCCTAATGCCCCGACCTCCTGGGGCTTAATGCCCCGAGAGCATGAAGTTCACTGTTAGTGTTAGAAATAAAATTTGTTTTAAAATATTGAGTTTTGAGTTTACCAAAGAATGTCAGTATGTTTCATTGGATATTAGTGTCCTCAATTTGTTTACTCTATTCAACTTGATGCAACTTTTTACAGAACAGAATAATTGCCGAAATTAAAAAAAATGGGGTGCCCAATGCCCGGCTTTTAAGAGGCAAAGTATTTTTAGGCTTCCAACATGACAGCACTAGTGTGGTGTGAAGAAAACTCGTACTGTGACTGATCTTTTTCCGACTGGGTCAAAACCAAGTCTTTCTCGATTGGTTGAAACTCCTTTCGGTAACAAAAAAACACGAACACTGAATTTATGGTGTGTTTTTTTCATCGAGTAGTCACTCAAAGACCCTATAAATATATAATGCCCCGTGGGGGTTAATACCCAGCTTTCTCCTATTTAAAAAAAATTTCGGAGAAAAAATTGAACATAAAACTTTTAACATTCCACTTTGATATGATTCGCGTTAATTTGCGATGACGAAGGAATGTGTCACAGGGTCTGAAGAAGACAAAGAATCACCTACTGTATCCTACCATTAAAATGATTAATGATGGTCGCCGATTTGGGCGTAAAGCAGCCGCCTGTTTCATATTCTTCGTATGTGAGAAATAGGGAGTTCCTCCCTCGGAAGGCAAACGATTCAATCTTCTGAAGCCTGACATTAATTGTCTGCATTTATTTGAATATTGCCGTAAACAAGTCTCAATAAGTCGTAGGAGCCTCTTGAGCTCTTCGAATCGACGGAGAGTGCCGAAGGCGGCCGAAGAGTGCCGAAGAGCGTCTGGTCTGCTTAGTTATCGCACGGATCTATAAGATCCATGGTTATCGCAGCTGAGCAAGACTGACAGAGTGAAGACAAGAATCATAAGTGCAGCTTTACAAATCTCCAATTGGCAGTTTCGACAGTTCGCCATTTGTAATGGCTTATAGATGATCTGTTTGATCTTCTCACCTGCTTTGTCATATATTTCGTCTTTGATTTTGAGTAATGTAAAGCACTTTTGAGTGTAATACACGGAGACTTTGTGACTATACTCTTCAGCACAATTTCACTTTTCTCCTATTCTTTCTTGCCAATATAATTACGTGGGTTAATTTTTGTTTGAAGTGTGTGCTTATCATTTGACCTGATTTCACGCAGGAAAAATTTCCACATTTTGGATACTAGTTATAGTATCGGGAATCATGAGAGGTGTTGCCGAACGGTTTTTCTTTTCATTCATCACTAATATTAATCACAAACAGACAATGCATCGGCGACTTCACATCACCGATGATAACGACGTGTCATTGGATAGCATGTGATGTGAAACAGTTGCCCCAGTGAGGTGGTCGGGGTAACAGTCATATAAGAGAGCTTCAGAAGATGGGTGAGTCAACATCCCTGTGGATCCGGAAGACCAGAGACAGGTTGGGATGACCAGCTATGGGACTGATGCTTCCTGGTGGCCAGATTGACTGCTTGGAGCCGCCCCTGGCTGAGCTACTGGAGCAGGCCCTGAAAACCCAGCAGCCTGCAGGGGTTGAGAGGGGCTATCAAGCAGCTCCGGCCTTATATTGTAGTACAGCTGCAACACGGGGACAATGCTGCTTTACCTAGAGAAAAGAACCCTGGAGTTCGAAAACAGCTGCCTGAGGAAACTGCTCAGTATGTAACGTCTTGAATACAAGGCCAACGTGTCAACGTCTCCATGGCCATGAGGAATCTTTTCTGTCTATAGTGAGAGGGCCGAATTAAGTTTCTTTGCTTTTGCCACATGACTCGCCACTCTCTTAGCCTATTCTGTAGAGCTTCCCGGACGGATCATTACTATTTTGCCAGGGCTAAAAAAAAGGAGGGGCAGTTTGGCAACTATTTAAGAGTGAATGAGTCCCACAGTGTCTTACCTGTATACAAAATACTCTGACCCTGACAGCTCCTGCATCTCTCCTGTCCTACAGACGATCTTGACAGGTCAAGGGATCAAAGAAGGAAGAAAGGCAAAAAGGAAGGAAGGAAAGAAGGAAGGAAGAAAGGAGGAAGGAAACAAAATACTCGATCGTGGACTTACATAATGGTAACGACTGCTTATAGAAAGAAGTACAATAATATTTGAAGAACGACTGCTGACACCACATTGTGCAGTTTGGCATGACTTTGCTGTTGTGTCTTTGATTACCTGCATGGCGGCACTATGGCTTGATCACTGTGATGGCCTCCTCGATTTATTTCGACGTTTAAGGCAAGCGCATAATTGAGAGATTTGGTCAATGTTTTTGGGCGGCTTAGCATCATGCGTTGGAATATTGTGGGAACTCTTCCAACTCTCATTCATCAAAGTCACGGGGTCGTAGATCAAAGGGGTGACACACTTGCTAAGCAACAGGAGGACGAAAGTTATGCGTGGACGTCGTGTCTTATCAATTGATGGTAAAAGAACCCCATAAGTTCCTTCTAGATAATATATATCATTCTGATTAAACACCGAATGAGTAGGTTGCTCATCAGTGCTGTGATATGCACTGTCTCCTTTAAGGGAACTATTTATTTCAATGCATGTATATCACTAAACATGCAAAGTGTAGATAACTTTCTCCTCAAGTACTGGTACATAATTTTCTACTCATTCTGGAGATGCAGTGTCCGCGTCTGAGAGGAAGCTCACGATTCCAAATGTCGCAGCAGTTGACATTAACGGACAAGCGCACTTGCAAGCAATGCATGGTTTCATGAGCATTTTAGGGAGAAGTCTATGGAGTCGTATTCTTGTATGCATGCGAGTCCTGGACACTCACATCTAAACTACAGAGACGGTTACAAGCCCTGGAAATGAGATACTACCGGAAGATTCTGAACATCTCATATAAAGACCATGTCACGAATGAGGAAGTCAGCAACAGGATCAGGAGAGCAATTGGACAGTACGAAGACCTGCTCTCAATCATGAAAAGCAGAAAGCTGAAGTGGTACGGTCACGTGTCAAGAGGCAATGGGCTGGCCAAGACCATCCTGCAAGGTACCGTACCAGGTGGGAGAAAAAGAGGCAGGCAGTGTGATGGTCTCCCATCTGTGAGTTCAGCCAAGCCGACCCTGGGAATGAATAGAGAATACAGTGACTGTTCCCTAGGCCCATCTGTGCACACAGGCCACATTAAGTTAGGGTTCCTGGAAGAGAAGGTAGCTATTGTTAGCTTGAGGTCCAAGTGCAGGTGCAGGCCAGCGTGGCGTGTCAAGCAGCAGGGGAGCATCCTGCCAGCGTCCTGTCCGAGACCCTAGCTCATTAGTCCCCCAGGGGATAGTTAATTGTATGAGGTTCAACAACAAGCCAGTTTGAGACTGCAGCTGTCTCCCAAAATGTGGGTGGAGTCAAGCAGACATCCCCGACGTGTAACGACGTGAGTGGCTGGGCAACTCAGCCTTCATGTTAATGAAAAGCAACAAGGAGCTATCGGTTCCTCACTTCGGATTCAACACGCAAGCAGAGGAAGATTGTCCGAAAGTCATCAGTACGTGGTGCCTCAACAACCCATCTCAGGGTTAAGAGATTGAACTGAACTGATCTATGGAGTCGACATTGGTGACATTCGGTGTCTGGTGTGGAGCTGACAGAAGACCCTCAACTGTCTGTCAAAGACAGGTAGTCCGAAAGGGAAGGGAAGCAACTCTTCAGACCATAGCATTCATCATCGTAACATGCTTTTCAAAGAACCATACATGCTGGTGTTGTGACTCTACAGCGGAGGTATGAGGTAGGTTATTGCTGAATTCTACCATCCGCTAGTCCTGAAGGGAGAGTTTTCTCTGACAAAGGCAGGAAATGTCAGCACTTGCCAGCGAAGTTTCATCTTTTCTCCATTTACAGTAGGCTACAGAAGTTTTAACTTTTATGGCAGCTCAGGTGTTGTCATCCGTTCACTTGCTCGGTGCATCCTTTCGACATCCTGCTCACCCAACCTCCCACGCACTCTCTCTAGTGCTCACGCCCATCCACTCATTCATTTCTTAACAAAAAGAACTGACTCCCTCACTCGACCAACGAACAGCCAACCGGCATTCCGTTCCCTCAGAACAGTTCATTGTGTAGATGCACCTTATTCCGTCCAGATCGAGGCAAAGATCGAGGTACGTACCGAACACTGCAGGCTATAAAAAGACCAAGACCCAACGGGTAACAGTAGGTTGGGATGGGTGGAGGGAAAAGCTAGTCTGCGCCCCCCCCCCCCCCCCCCCCCCCCCCCCCCCCCCCGCCCCCCCCCATGTACGCGTACGGAAATAGCTACAGTGGAAGAGATTGTTGGATTCGTGCCTGGGTGTTATACTGAGTCTCTGCCGATCTGTGTTGGAGCAGTCGACAGGCTGAGGGCGCTCACGCAGCGCTAAACACACTCAGGCATGCACGCGCGTCTTGTGCCAACTCAACCGTGAGTGGCGAAGTTGTCGGAAGGAACAGCCCTGCTGGAGTACATCGCTCACTGCTGGGTGGCTCGTACGGTAGTGGACGTAGACATCGGCTATTCGGACAAGGCGTCGAGATTTTTCCGTCTCCCGCCTTCTATCCAGGTTACGGATCTTTTCCTAGGTGAGTGGCTTGTGTCCATTTGCGTACCTTTGCCCACTATCTCAAACGCGGAAGACGGATCCGGCCTCCCAAGACTGGTAGGGGTGTGAACTTTCATGTCCATGTCCATGTAAATCTCTCTCTCTCTCTCTCTCTCTCTCTCTCTCTCTCTCTCTCTCTCTCTCTCTCTCTCTCTCTCTCTCTCTCTCTCTCTCTCTCTCGTTTGTGCTTGTGTATATAGTGTGTATAATTATACGTGTGTGCCTATGTGTGCGGTGTGTATGTGCACGCATATGTGTTTGTACATAGGCTATGCATGTGTTTGTCCACGCGCGGATTCGATGTAGTGCATATGGTTCTATTTCAGTTCTGCACTCGCACATGCCGTAATATTTGTCCCCAACGCACCTTTATTCTTTGAGTTTAGGGGCGTTTTCCGGGAAAGCAATGTTTACCACATGCCGGATGCGAGACAGAACCTCTCACACGTAGCTTTCTGTGTAGAAGACTTGTAACTTGAGCAGGTTCGCTTCACACGCAGTTAGTCTGTCTTGGGAAGAGCAAGAAGGGAAGCGTGACTGGGAAAGAGGAGTTCTGGGTGAATGCTGATTACAGCCTGCCAGAAAAGTGTGTGGGGGTGAATAGCACTGCAGTATGTGTTGCTGGCATTCCGCCGAAGAGGAGTGCAGCCTAGGCAAGTTGCCCCTTTGAACAAATCTTAGGTGCTTCTGCGTGTTCACCGAGTTTGCACTGCTGAGGGAGTTGTCCAGAGGAAGCTCGTCTGGTCACTCCATCGTCTCTGAGCTGATCTTCCTGGTCCATGTTTGATGGTAGTAACTCCATGACTGTTTCCAGCAACAGGAAGAACAAACTCGAACTCGAACAATTTTATGTTGTTAGCCCTCAGTTCCATACAAAGAAAAATGACATGAAATAAACACCAGTTAGCTGTTTATGATTCGAGCATTGTATTGCCATGGACAACGCTTCTTGTCTTCTGTTCAGTGCAGAAGACAGAAGAAATCAGTCCTTTTATCCAAGTCATATCCGTTCGTGACAAATCTTTCGCAAACGCAGCCGTATTGGATGATGGGTGAAGAAAAGCCAAATATTTACATTGTAGAACAGAGTTTACACGATGCTGTAATACGTATTGAACATCATGCTTCTGCTCCACCATGCAACAAAGACAACATCCAGTATTTGGCATGCCACACATGCTCAGCATGTGTGCAACATCTCACAAGCATATCATGTAGCATGCTGTTCGTGATAGAGATTTGACTTGTAAGGTAGCGAGCTGTGCATGAGCTGTGCTTACAAGCATACGAAATAATAAGCACACAGCCTGACGCTTCTCTCTGAAGCAAACGCTCTATATATATAGGCTTTTAGACATCCCTTCATCCCTAAGCCCACACTTTCAAGTGCAAACAGAACTTTAATGGGAGAACTCCTTAAAACAAGTATATAGTGTGGGTGGGCTCAGACATCTACAAACGCACCTATGTACGGATGCGTGCACGCAGAGAGAGAGAGTGAGAGAGAGAGAGAGAGAGAGAGGGAGAGAGAGAATAAATGAGAGAATGAATGAATGAATGAGAGACACAGAGTAAATGAGGGAATGAATGAATGAGAGAGCGAGAGAGAGAGATGGGATGGGATGGGCCGGGGCAGGCAGGCAGCCAGACAGAGCAGCAGCAGGTGATGACAACTGAAAACTGACGTTGGAGTGTGGAACGTGATCAGGGCTGCCCCTTGCATTTTTTCATGACAACTAGGAAAGGAATGTCAGTCCTCTATTGCAACTAGGAAAGCAGTGTATAGAGTAACTATGTAACACGGTGCATAGACTTGAAAGCAATGTATGGAATAACTAGGAAAGCGATGTATGGAGTAAATAGGGAAGCAGTGTATAGAGTAATTATGAAAACGATGCATAGAGTAACCTTGAAAGCAATTAATGTATGGAATAACTAGGAAAGCGGTGTATGGAGTAAATAGGGAAGCAATGTATGGAGTAACCATGAAAGCGATGTATGGAGTAACTATGAAAGCAATCTACTAGGAAAGCAATGTATGGAGTTACTAGGAAAGCAATGTATGGAGTTACTAGGAAAGCCAGACTACCAGATAACTCAAGCCGCAGGTCTTGTATACCAGGACGCGGTTCTGGCAGATGTGCAGCACTTTGAACACGGTACTTTAAATGTATGTGTTGGAAAAATCGGATGCATTCTACCATCTTATATGAGCAGAAAGAAAGGTCGATAGACTTCTGATTCAATTACAGTCAACCGCATGCTACTTCTTTATGACGCCACAGAAAATATTTCATTTCTGTATGGAGAACAAATTCAAACTTGTGTTCCACGTGACGCCACGAATATAGTCCCTCCAGTCTGAGACGCAATAAATACTCCCGTGTACCATTAACCCTTCACAGATTCCTTTCAACACATTTTAATGCCACATGTATATATTCCACTCTGCTCCTCTGTGAAACTATAAATACCACTCGTGTACCCCCACTTTACCACTGTGTTTGACGCACAAACACTCCACTGTACTTATGTGTGTCACTGCAAGCATATTCTAGTTTAATCCTTCGTGATTTTCGCTCCAAACCTGCACTCGGCCTCTGTGTGACGCTACTGATTTTGCGTCACTTCTCTGCGGTGATACAAATTGCTCCGCTGTCTGACACTAACAGGACTCGTTTTTACTCCTACATGACCATGCGGCTTAACGTCAGTTGTTGATATCGCGTCGTATCGTCCACGCCTTGGTCTCAGACCTCTGTCAACGTCGGCCTCGTGATAACTGGACCCCTTGGTCAGTAACGAAAAAGCGTCATCTCGACTTCCCAGGGCGTATTCCAAACTGATGCTGGCCCACAAGCGCTTGAAGGGTTAATCGCGCTGCTGTGTTTCCTCAGAGCGTCCCCAGCTTCGTGGTGTCACTTCTGGATGGGAGCGTGTGGGTATGGGATGTCACTGAATTGAACCATTGTCGACCTTCAACCCACGTCTGTAATCCTTAGTGTGTCTGCATCCTCTAGTTCACACCTACGTCACTGTGCTGACTACTTTTTCATCACTCCTGATTTGCACTGCAGACTGCTCTGTCGTGACGCGACTCGTTTCACGGTTCCCCCGTCTCACGTTGCAGGTGTTGTGTACTTGTGTACGTTCAGTCCCACTGACCCCATTTTACTCCTGACTGAAAATGAAGTCAGTGGAGACGGAAGTGCGTTCTCTGTTGAATTGCGTTTCATAAAGAAAATGTAGAGATAAGTACAATCATGAGTTGTGTACATCCAAGTCTAAGAATTATCAGTGCCTGTGCTGGGCTTTTAGAAGGAGCTATCTCCCAGACAACCAGCGATGTAGCAATGTTAGTCTCCTATGCCTGGAAACTTAGGGAGGAGAAAGGAAAAAAAAACGAAGGCAGAATGTGAAGCAAACAATCTGGTATAAACTGCATTCGAAGATGTATTACTTCGCAGTAGTGACTCCTGTAACTGAAGTGGGCTGCATGTCGGCCTTTGAATACGTTCGTTCGAGTTCCTGACTGAAACTGCAGACCCTAGGTGCGTTTTCGGCACTATACGTTCTTCACACCCCTGCCACGTGAGAGGCCAGACACAACAGTGCTGCTTTGTGCGTGTGTGTCTGTCTGCACGTCAGTCGGCGCTGTGTGCAGGAAATCCGTTGGGCTTTCCGCTCCAGTGCGCACACCTTCTGTTTTGGAGGGAAGGCTCGATTTGGAGCTATGAATCCCTTTCAATGAATGAAGCACTGTAACGACCCAAAGTATGAACCGACCCTAAGTATGAACCGGAAATCGTCGCAGAGTTATCTGCCCGGCTCTCTCTTTATGCGATTTACCGCTCCTGCACCTGTTCT
>JAWQFJ010031466.1:22500-32561 GCA_034096865.1 Theodoxus fluviatilis
TGTCAATCTGCAGCACAATTGTTACAGATCTGAATGAAACTTGCTGCCGTGTCCATGTAAAACTTGCTATTTGACCACAGAAAACTTGCTTTCTGTCTGCAGGAGAAAAACAGGTGTTCGTATGCAGAAAACTTGCTAACTATCTGCAGGAGAAAAGTGCTGTTTATTTGCAGGAAACTTTATTTCTGTCTGCTGGACACCTGGTCTCTTTCTGCAGGAAACTTGCCGAGTGTCTGCTGAAAACTTCATATTTGTCTTAAATGAAATCTCCTGTCTGTCTGCAGGCCTGGAGATCACAGAGGCGGAAGGAAGGGCTCTCCTCTCCTGCCTGTCAGACGTGGTCCTGTCCAGGGTGCGTGTCGTCGTTGATCACGTGACCTACACCATCTTCCAGGCGGATGCAGACACGCTGATTGGCTGGGGCGAGGACCGAACACAACTGTTCGTGGCGACAAGGGCGAACACGGGGGGCAACGGGGAGGGGGGTGGGGGGGAGGGGACCTTGGTGCTGGCGATGGCCAAGTCCGAAGCTCACGGCTCCTGCCTCTTCGAGCTCCGACGCTTCTTGACGTGGAGGAAACAGAGGAATGCGCAGTCTGTCTGCAGTCTTGGTCCCACCCCCCTAGTTCCTATCCCCTCGGGCCCACCAACGCCCGGGTTTGGTGACGTGGGAGTGCCCCTAACTCCCCGTGGGGAGTCAGCCCGCCAGCCACTGATTTCTTTGGATCAGGTGACGGTTCAGATGCACTGATTAGAGGAAGGAAGTCTGTAGCTGTCCATTCAAGGATAGATAGTTGCAGTGGTCCCTGCAGCTGAGAGCCCTGTCTTCCGGGTAGGAAATGCTGAATCTGCGTGGATCCGGAATGAGAGAGTGGTCTGTGGATGGATGAATGCTGTGTGGAGGCGTCTCTTGGGCGAAGGTTGACGAATGACTCAATGAGGCACGAGGTTCAAGGGTGCACAGAGAGATGACTCTCAAGAGAAATTTAATACAGGATTTATGACGTCACAAACATTTGGTGCTTGGTCTATCCTCCAGCAATGATATTTTTGTGCGCCCTGTAGCCATACGTGCATGAGAACTATTTCGCAAGTTAGCATTTTGAGTGTGCAGATGTCCGCATGCTGGTGCTATTGTAGACGTTTGTATCCACAGTAGTCAGCACACGTGCACATTTTTGTTTATGTGATCATCTTATGTGTTTGGAAGAAAATGTGGTGATGATGTTTTGTGAATTTGGAATGCACATTGTGTTTTTGTAACTTCTTCTGTGCTTTAATGTATCTACGTGCACTTAGGTTTTGATATACCGGTTCAAGTCAGTGTGTATGTGTGTGTGTTTTTGTTTGTGTGCGTGTATGTATGCGTGCGTGTGAGCGCGCGCGCGTGCGTACGTGTAAGTGTGTGTGTGTGTGTGTGTGTGTGTGTGTGTGTGTAATCGTTGGACTGAAAAAATCCCCCAGGAAACGATGTCCAGTCTTTTACTTGTGCATTTCGACAATCCTCAGAGCTTGCCTTTCAGTCAACGTATCAGTTTGAGAGCGAAATTGCCGACTGTGGTTTTGTACAACTGTCTCTGACGTTTAATCTTAGTAACGACTTCAGTCACTTTCTAGTGAGCAAAGAGTGGCCTCCCTTGTTCTAGACACTCTTTGGACAAGAAAGATATGCTAAGGTCTCACAAGCCCCCATAACAAAGAAATCAAATACATGGTTCTTCTTTTTATCATTAAATTGGACACGAGAGGATCTGTGCTGCAACTTGTTAGACCGTCCTTACTTTTAGTTTTTAAGGACAAGTGATAGTTATTGTAGTATCATTTAAAATATCGAAGTACAATAGCTCCAACTCCTTCCAGCCCTCCTTGTCCTCCATCTAGTCTTTCACCTCCCCCTTCCTTCCCCACTCCTTCCCCCTCCCACTCCCTCCTTCCCCTCTCCTTCCCCCCTCCTTTCCCCCTCCTTCTGCCCTTCCCCACACACCCCTCCTGCCAATGTCCCACTTTCAACCTCCCGTTCTACCGACCATAACAATGGGTGCACAATAGCAAGTCCCGGCCGATGACATTAATAAAACTATTGCATTTTTTGTGCTGACATTTCCAGTGCTTCCCCCGATGTGAAAGATCTATGCATTCAAGATAGTAGATGCACGCGTGTGCGTGCGTGTGTATGCGCGTGCGTGTGTGTGTATGTTTATGTGCATGCGTCTGTATTATGTGTGCATGTTTATGTATTACCTTTCGAATCGTACAAATCGTTTTTCTAACCTTGCAATCATGTAGCCATGTTGATCGTTTTTGCTTTATCAACCAAGGGGACTACTGAAGTCTGTGTTACTACTTTTCGCTAAAAATCGTAATTTAGGACTGATTACGTCCTTTCGTTGGCAATCGCAAATAAACAGTTTTCTGATTGACGACTTGGTATTCTGCTTACTTTCATGAAATAAGAGGTAAGAATAGAATGAACGCGTCTCCATACACGATTCGCAACACATCAATAGCGAGAGGAATCGAGCCTTGACTTGGTTCAACTTGAATCGGGTCTTTGTGATTTTGTAGTCAATGGCCTAATAGGTCATACACCTCATCTATCCATCCATCCATCCATCCATCCATCCATCCATCCATCCATCCATCCATCCATCCATCCATCCATCCATCCATCCATCCATCCAGCAAACTGAGAGTTGATGTGGAGATCAACGCATCCAAGGAAACCGGTTGATAACTTTTCCTTGGAAGCGTGGCAGCCTGCGGAAAGCGCTAAGTCCCCTTCATCAGCTGGCCCCGTGGCTGCTGGGGCTCTGGGGCCATCTCCAGTCTCCTAGCAACGTTTTTCTGGCTCTAGTCACCTCCGCCAAGGAGGTTGAGTTTTTCCCTTATCGTTTATTGAGCTGTAGAGACTGTTGCCTTGGGCCCCCATGACTGAACTGGCCGCGTTGCTCTTTCAAGCACAGTCGTAAGTACATACGTTGTTACTGCAAGGTCTTCAACAGTGGATGTAGGCAAGAATGCACCATATGAAGACTAACTTGCTTACACTTATCAATGCAGGGAAACAATGTGAAGCTGACATTTGCATGTGCACCCACGCACGCGCGCGCGCACACATACCGTACATACGTCAGCCAGGGGAGTTGCAACTGACAAGGGGGTTGCAACCTACTTCAACCGCATGCTGTACCACGTAGATTCTCAAGAGGTGGGAAAAAAGATGCTGATGGAAATTCACCCTTTGCTGAGAACACACACAAAAAAGGAAATTGCTGTCATTTTCCCCGGCATTTGCGTCCAGCTGTTTCCAAGCAGATCCGTATTCATGAGACTAGGGCACCCGCCAAATTGAAAGGTCACAGCCATGTGTGTCACGTGACCAATGCCACTAGCTCCTTTGATCCTGGAACTCACTCCCGTGTGCGTATTCCCCGTGTGGGTTGGGGGTCAGAAGAGACCCACTGTGGGTAGGGGGTCAAAATAGACCTACTGTGGGTAGGGGGTCAGGATAGACCCACTGTGGGTGGGGGGGTCAGAATAGACCCACTGTGGGTAAGGGGTCAAAATAGACCCAGTGTCGGTAGGGGGTCAGAATAGACCCAGCCCGTCTCCCCACGCGATTCGTAAACGGTGAATAACTCGGGAAATCGAGGCATGATTTGCACTTACTCCAGCCAGCCCTAGTGCTGTTCGTAGTTACTGACCCAGCAAAGCCTGTACACGCTGACAAGCCGTAACACTTCATTCACCTCATCTCGTGTACGTATTCAGATACATGAGGGAAAACGCTATACAAGTCCTGATTCAACATAATTATGTATAATCATATCCATTTCTTCGGTTGAGAATCTCATGCACATGAATCACATTCACGGAGTGGGAAATATTAAGATACGACAATACAAGCTAGTATACGGATGAGCGTCATATGCACACACACACAGAGAGAGAGAGAGAGAGAGAGAGAGCATATGCGAGAGAGCATATGAGAGAGAGAGCATAAGAGAGAGAGCATATGAGAGAGAGAGCATATGAGAGAGAGAGAGAGCATATGAGAGAGAGAGAGAGCATATGAGAGAGAGAGAGAGAGAGAGAGAGAGAGAGAGAGAGAGAGAGAGAGAGAGAGAGAGAGCAAGAGCGCATGAGTGAGAGAGCATGAGTGAGAGTGAGTGAGAGTGAGAGAGAGAGAGAGAGAGGATGAGAGAGAGAGAGAGAAAGAGAGAGAGAGAGCATGAGAGAGGATGAGAGAAAGAGAGAGAGAGAGAGAGAGATATGCTTTCTCTGAAAAACAATTCGGATGACTAGGTTATATCTCCATTACTTCTCTCGATGTACTGGTGAAGGAAACTTTCACTTGTCCTCACGACTAACGCATGTTGCGAGCACACAGACATCATAGCAATACAGAGTTGTCGACGGTCGACCAACGTGTGAAGAAATGCGTTGGTGTTCCCTCGATAGTGTCTTTGCCTCGAAGTAACCGACGCAGTCGCCTCCCTTCTAAAACACTTGCAGCGCGGAGTAAACAAATTATCTCCCTTATTAGGTCGATGAGCTCTAGCTCGGGCAAAACTACTAAAACAGTGGATGCTCTGCACAGCACGTTAAACATAGTGTTGCAGTCAAGTATATCGTACAAGTCATTTAGATGTTGCCAGATCAAATATTTGTATTGCATCGACTGGCAATGTGTTGCGTTGTATTGGGTTATATATTGCACACACTCTGTTGTATTGCAATATACTCTACAGAGCTGACAATTATATAGACTGCCCTTCACTGCATCGTACCGTACTGTGTTGTGCTGGGCTGGATTATACTGCATTGTATGAAATGCAGCACACTGGATGGTACCGCAGTATACTGCTGTGTATTGCACTGCACTGTAGTGTAGTATATTGTAGAAACACAAACCTAGTATGCTGTAGTGTAGTGAAGCGTGGTTTTCAGTGCGGCACTGTGCCGTAAGGCGTTGGACCGTGGGTGCGTGCGTGAGTGAGTGAGTGAGTGAGTGAGCGAGCGAGTGAGTGCGTGCGTGCGTGCGTGAGTGAGTGAGTGAGTGAGTGAGTGAGTGAGTGAGTGAGTGAGTGAGTGAGTGAGTGAGTGAGTGAGTGAGTGAGTGAGTGAGTGAGTGAGTGAGTGAGTGAGTGAGTGAGTGAGTGAGTGAGTGAGTGAGTGAGTGAGTGAGTGAGTGAGTGAGTGAGTGGGTGGGTGGGTGGGTGGGTGAGTGCGTGAGTGAGTGCGTGAGTGAGTGAGTGCGTGAGTGAGTGAGTGAGTGAGTGAGTGAGTGAGTGAGTGAGTGAGTGAGTGAGTGAGTGAGTGAGTGAGTGAGTGAGTGAGTGAGTGAGTGAGTGAGTGAGTGAGTGAGTGAGTGAGTGAGTGAGTGAGTGAGTGAGTGAGTGAGTGAGTGAGTGAGTGAGTGAGTGAGTGAGTGCGTGCGTGCGTGCGTGCGTGCGTGCGTGCGTGCGTGAGTGAGTGAGTGAGTGAGTGAGTGAGTGAGTGAGTGAGTGAGTGAGTGAGTGAGTGAGTGAGTGAGTGAGTGAGTGAGTGAGTGAGTGAGTGAGTGAGTGAGTGAGTGAGTGAGTGAGTGAGTGAGTGAGTGAGTGAGTGAGTGAGTGAGTGAGTGAGTGAGTGAGTGAGTGAGTGAGTGAGTGAGTGAGTGAGTGAGTGAGTGAGTGAGTGAGTGAGTGAGTGAGTGAGTGAGTGAGTGAGTGAGTGAGTGAGTGAGTGAGTGAGTGAGTGAGTGAGTGAGTGAGTGAGTGAGTGAGTGAGTGAGTGAGTGAGTGAGTGAGTGAGTGAGTGAGTGAGTGAGTGAGTGAGTGAGTGAGTGAGTGAGTGAGTGAGTGAGTGAGTGAGTGAGTGAGTGAGTGAGTGAGTGCGTGAGTGAGTGAGTGAGTGAGTGAGTGAGTGAGTGAGTGAGTGAGTGAGTGAGTGAGTGAGTGAGTGAGTGAGTGAGTGAGTGAGTGAGTGAGTGAGTGAGTGAGTGAGTGAGTGAGTGAGTGAGTGAGTGAGTGAGTGAGTGAGTGAGTGAGTGAGTGAGTGAGTGAGTGAGTGAGTGAGTGAGTGAGTGAGTGAGTGAGTGAGTGAGTGAGTGAGTGAGTGAGTGAGTGAGTGAGTGAGTGAGTGAGCGAGCGAGTCAGTGTGTGTGTGTGTGTGTGTGTGTGTGTGTGTGTGTGTGTGTGTGTAGCACGCTTGAGTTTCCATATGGTTTGTGTGTGCACAGTTACATGCATACGGATATACGTTTGTAGATAGGTGTATACGACGGCGTATGTTACCCTTGTGTGCGCTTGCATGTGTGTCGGTGTGCGTCTGTGCTTGATGTCATGTGTAAGTATGTTAGTCTTTCCTCTAACAACGAAAACTTGATGAAATGAGCATGACACAAATCAATTTCCTTCTGCCTTTTTCCGAAGGGAGTGATATGACACACATACCGTAAATACGTCATTACCAGCAGAAACCAATCATTTCCACAGCAGATAGAGCAAACACTGGTGTAATCCAATTCCTGAGATCCCTGAGAAAAATAGAATGTTTCTTCCCAAAGGTGTTTTACAAACTGTTTGACACTCAGATCCAACGAATCCTTTTATATGGAGCTGAACTTTGGGGAACGGGGAAGTGTGACGCTATTGAAAAGGTGCACACTTTTGCTTTAAAGAAGTTTTTGAACGTGTCTATACGGAGTCCAAACTGCATGGTTTATGGAGAAATGGGAAGACACCCTCTGCTTATCAATGCCAGAACAAAATGTATAAAATATTGGCTTCGACTGATGAGGTTACCCGATCACCGGTATCCAAAGAAGGTGTACAAACTAATGTTAACCGAGAGCGAGTTAGGACACAATAACTGGGCTACTTGTATTAGGAACCTTCTCTTTGATTATGGTTTTGATGATGTGTGGTTAATGCAAGGAGTGAATAATGTCAAGCCGTTCATAAAAGCGTTTAAGGAAAGACTGTTTGATAATTTTGAAATCGAGTGGACAAATAATATAAACCGCAGCGAAAGGTACAAACTCTATAGAATATTTAAAAACGAAATACACTTATCAAAATATCTATATGTTCTGGACAGAAAGGTATTCAGAGATGCATATTATACACTTTAGATTAGGAATAAGTGACACTCAATGTAACAGATTAAGATATCGTCCTAAAGATGCACAAAATCTGAGATGTCCATTATGCAACGATTCACCCGAGAATGAATATCATGTACTGTTTACTTGTCCAAAATACGACAACCTCCGAACTAAATATCTTGACATAGATCAACAAAAGAGCTGGAACGAAAATGTTCTAATGTTGTTTGCATGTGATGATAGACAAGTGATTCAGCGATTAGCAATGTATCTTTATTATGGATGGAGAGAGAGAGGGAGACAGAGAGAGAGAGAGATAGATAGATAGATAGATAGATAGATAGATATATAGATAGATAGATAGATAGATAGATAGATAGATAGATAGATAGATAGAGAGAGAGAGAGAGAGAGAGAGAGAGAGAGAGAGCGAGAGAGAGAGAAGTAGAGATATGCAAGATGATACATGATGTAATACATTAATGTAATGCTTTCATATCTGATAATGTAATATACGTTTTCATTATTGCAATGTAATATGTACCAAAAAACAAACTTGTATTCTCCCCAATAAACTATTCGTTCGTTTGTTTGTTCCACAGCATACTCCATGACTACCATGTAGGGCATCAGCCATAAGCCGTAAGCCATGAGCCGTAAGGGACAGGACATATAATGAGAAAGAAGCGTGTTTCGGAGCATCATAGGAACTACTGATGTTTGGCGAGGCATGCTAATGGTCATGGTGGAAGGCGACACCCCTGCGGGAAAACATGTAATGATAGGTGGTAATAGATTAATGCTCGATCGATTCCCGTGAACTCATGCGTTGCTGGCACGGTGGCGATGCCTATGATTGTCTCCGCGCAGGGGAGAGGCGCGTTTTATCAGCTCCAGGCCCACGAGAGGATAGTCTGACCGTGGTGGCAACTACAGGGCTCCTCCGCGATTTCGTCACTGTCATACTACACTGCCGCTGCAGGGCAAACGTACGGACGGCAAGCTCATTTCTACGGCAGTTTGACCATTTGGAAAAGGCCGCTGGGTGAAACTTCATTAATTGCATGATACGTGTGCGTGGATTGTGCCCCACCGGTGAGGGCACGGCAATCCCCCTGGGGGTTGGGGGTAAGAACGGACCCTCCGCGTCTTCCCACGCGTTTCTTAATAGGCGCGAATAGCTAGGGAAATCGTGACATGATTTGGTCTTATTCTAACCATCTCCACGATAATTCTTGATTAATGGCTTTACATAGTCTCCAAAAGCTGAAAAGCCTTTAAACGCCATCTATCGGGACACGGCAATGCATCAGTCTATCAATGGACGGCAACTGCCAGCCCATGGAAGCAATAGCAACGCGTGGATGTACTCCATCACCCAGCCACGGCGCTCAGGATCGATGGCTAGTAATCCTATTTCGCTGCAGGCGGTCGCATCAATCTCACTCCGCATCTCCAATTTGCGCCGAGATCCCCACAACTTCTTCTTCTTCTTCTTCTTCTTCTTCTTCTCGAACGCCATCACACTTGGATTCTAGAGTCAAGGATGAAATGGGCTGTTTTCTGGAGAGATTCCACCCTGCCGTACAGCTTTTCCTGAATGCTTGCTGGTTCCGGCCAAACGTCCTCTCGCAGCAGTCGGTGGTTCCTGCATTCCTGCAGAATGTGTTCCTGCATTCCCGCAGAATGTGTTCAGTCGTCTGGTCGGCACAGGAGCACTTTGGGGATGGCACAAGTCTGAATTTCTTGTGCATGTGGTGGTTGAGTCTATTGTGCTCTGTCCGCAGCCTGAAGATGACCACCTGTTCTTGTCTGGACAGTTGGTAATAGCTGTCCGTTGTCTGGGGTGTTCTGTACAGGTCCTTCACCATGGTGTTCATTTCTGTAAGGGTGACTCTGTTCTCTTCTTGGTGGTCTTAAGCTCCCAGCTTTGCCATTCTATCTGCCTCCTCATTTTCATGTATTCCACAGTGAGCGAATCCACTACAGTACAACCCTGAAGCATGTGATGTTTTGGAGTGCTTTCAGGAGTTGAGACAGTTTGCTTGATGGTGCTGCCTCCAACACGGAGAGTGCATCTGTGAGGAAGACTACCTGGGAGTCTCCGTCAAGGTCTGTTTTGCTGCTGATGGTATTTGCAGCATGGATCATGGAATCAACCTCTGCTCTGTAGTTGGTGCAGTGAAGGCCTGTCGGTATTGCCTCTGCCTGCCATTTTCCACCTGGGTACTGGATGTACGCTCCAGCTCCCCCTCTCTTGACTGCATCTGTGGCTGACCCATCTGTGTAGGCCCTTATCCATGCTTCCTGGGGGTACGTTTCATCAAGCATGGCCATTGTCAGAGCTTTCTTGCTGGCATCACCGTGCTCGTCTTTTGTGGTGTAATGGGGTACTGTGGTACGGATGTTGACGTTGTTCAGTGCAGTTTTCCAAGGAGGAGGATCGTCTTTGCGGGTGAAGGGTTCTACTTCTGCTGGCAGCAGGTCTTGATGCTTTCTCAACGGTGCTCTGCTTTCTAGTACAAAGCTGGATCTTTTCAGTCTTGCTGAGCTGAGGTTCTTCACTCTGTTGTGCATCAGGTGATCCTCTAAGAACCTTGCCGTCATGTTCTGCATCATGGCTTTGCACTCTCTTCTTTTCTGTAGTGGTGGGATGCCTGTTGTTTGCTCCATCTTCTCTATAGGCGTAGATCTGGTAGCTCCTGTGATGATTCGTAGGGCCTGGTTCTGGACTATGTCAAGGGTCTGTTGGTGCGACTGGGCAGCTGTCATCCAAGAGTTGGAGCCGTTCTCTAGGTGTGGTCGTACTGTGCCCTAGTCTTGAGGATCTTCTCATTGGCTCCCCACTGTGTCGCTGCCAGCTTCCTCATGATGTTCAGCTTTCTTCTGGCTTTCGCCTCTGCACTTTGCACTTGTTGTTTCCATGTCATCCTCCTGTCAAAAATTACTCCCAAGTATGTCTGTTGGTCTT
>JAWQFJ010031468.1:5000-10036 GCA_034096865.1 Theodoxus fluviatilis
CAAACGTTACAAGATAGCAATCGGTATTCCTTCTACAGACTGTATAAAACTGTTCGAGAGCAAGAACCATATTTGTATGCATTAGATAAGAAAATTTTAGAGATGTTTTGACACGGTTCCGATTTGGAGTCAGTGACTTGTATGTTCACAAACATAGACTTTCTATAATGTTTGCCCTACATGTGTAGAGGAGGAGGAGACTGAAGTGCATTTTCTGTTTCATTGCCCTGCTTTGTGTGGACTACATAAAGATATTTAATGCCATTTCCGCATCTCGATATAAATGAGACTATCAAAGACCATCTAGCAACCAATGACTATGCTACGATTCGTAAAGTGAGTATGTACATTTACCATGCATTTAAGATGAGAAGGGAAGGAAAGGAAATACTAAGTATGAATCATTATATTTTCGAAGACTAGTGCTACTACGCAGGCCTATGCCTGTGAACACTGTTTCCCTCGATACTGTGTCCATTCACATAGTACTATCCAGAATATTCTCGATACCGCACTGCTATGTTATGTAAATCTTTCACCTTGCAATGTGCCGGTGGCCTAAGCAATAAAGTTTTTCGTTCGTTTGTTCGTTCTCTCTCTCTCTCTCTCTGTCTCTCTGTCTGTCTGTCTGTCTGTCTGTCTGTCTGTCTGTCTCTCTCTCTCACGCTGTCTCTCACTCTCTCTCTCTCACTCTCTCTGTCTCTTTCTCTGTCTCTCTCTTTCTCTCACTCTCTCTCACTCTCTCTCTCTCTCTCTCTCTCTCTCTCTCTCTCCCTGTCTCCCTCTTTCTCTCTCTGTCTCTCTCTGTCTCTCTCTCTCTGTCTCACTCTGTCTGTCTGTCTCTCTCTCTCTCTCTCTCTCTCTCTCTCTCTCTGTCTCTCTCTCTCTCTCGCTCGTTCTCTTTTTCTCGCTCTCTCTCTCACGCTCTCTCTCTCTCTCTCGCTCTCTCTCTCGCTCTCTTTCACTCTGTGTGTGTGTGTATGTGTGTGTGTGCGCGCGCGCGTGCGCGTGTTTGTGTGGCTGTCTTTCTGTCCGTTGGAGGGAGATACCACGGAACATTATCATAATAAGCCAATTTACTAAACACATTCGGACCACATGTACCCGTTTCTCGAACACTGAGGTGCAGAATAAGAAGGATTATCTCTACTGGATGCCATGCATGCATTTACTAGCTCAGCACTGCTACTCCGATTCTCTTTACCTCCTCTCTTCCCTGCCCCCCTGAGCAGGACTGTGAGATCTGTAGACGGAGATACATACATGACCTTATCTGATTCCTCTCTGCAAGACTGGCACCAAACTGGTTTGAGGAGGAAACGGTGAGGGTGCCCAAAGATTATATAGTTACACAAAGATAGCTCATTAGCTCATTGTTGTGAGGATCGAGACACGTTGCGCCCCCAAGCGGAAGGTTACGGGTGAATCAAGGGAAGTAATCACACCGCTTAGCGACATGTAAATATTGCTTGTTTATCGACGCATTTCTGATGCGTTCCGATCATTTTGTGAATAAAATTACAGTGTAATGTGTAATAAAATGATTTGCTGCAATAGTGGGGGTGTTTTGGCTTTGTTTTTTGTAGCAGGCGTTGTGAAATCAAATGCGCACATAGGCCTATTAAATCTTCATGGTGTTGATGGAATGTTCTAATTTTCATTATTATCGAAGAATACAAGTTTGTTTATCAACGTATACACCCCTGTGGAATATATTTAGGAAATGCAAAACAATACATACCTGTCAAGAAGGTGAATTGCGGCCAGAAAGTCATTCGATGAAGTGAATTCAGTTGCCGCATGAGAGAAGCGTCGACCTGCGTCGACCCAAAGATTATAGTATAGTCTTTGGTCGACCTGTGACCTGCATTTCGATTTTTAGAATCTTTCACGACCTTTTGATGCAGTCAACATACAGCTTTGATAAATTTAAGCTGTTCATGGCTTACATTTTCTTTGGATGGTTTTCTATTTTCCCCAAATACATCGTTTTCTGTACAAAGTGAAGACATATCCGCCATATCTACACGAAAGCAGTCCTCTGATTGGTTCCCTGAATATAATCCTCCAATCAGCAGGCAGCTTTCTTCGACCACATTGTATTATAGTCATTTACCATTCGTTTTCTTAGTTCTCTCAAGAATTCACCCTCACATTGCACTTTCTGATTAATCCACATTTCCAAGAATCCATATCTACCTAGTAGATCTTTTATTCTGCTTGACCAGTTTTCATTCGAACCAGATGCCAACATCATGCTGTAAGCTTTGCGAAGGTATCTACTGGATTCCATTTTCAGTAAACGCAGCCAGTACTTGATAGCCCTCATTGAAGCAGTTATGTACAAGGGGTATCTACCCGTATCTCCGTACACGGAGAGAGAGAGAGAGAGAGAGAGAGAGAGAGAGAGAGAGAGAGAGAGAGAGAAAGAAAGAGAGAGAGAGAGAGAGTGAGAGAGAGAGAGTGAGAGAGAGAGAGAGAGAGAGAGAGAGAGAGAGAGAGAACTTGAACAAATTTATTGTGTGAAGGCCGCCGGCCCATTACATATGATTTTAAATGCAAAACGCGAAGAAACACGAAGAAAGAGTTCATCAAAACTGGCATCCAGCATAGGTTTGAACGAAATGCACGGAAAACAGTCAGTCACTGTGTTGTATACATCAATGGAAGTCACTTTTCCCGTGCTTTTTGTGAGAGCAGCTGTCGCGGCGGTGGCCTGCCTTGTTCTCTGGGGAACAGCTGATCTGGGATGACCGTAGATTCTTCGGGTTTCTGTTGATGATGGCTGTAGGATGGTATTTTGTAGGCCTACTGGTTCACGATCCTCCATGTGATCAGCAGATGACGACTGGAGGGAGCGATCTGTTCCTTTTTCGGCACCGCCAGACTCCTTTTCGCTCGTCGGAGCACCACTTTCTCCTTTGCAGCTGTCAAAGCAGTTTTTCATCATCTCCTCAAACTTCTTTCCGAAGTTTTCAAAATCTTCCAGGGTAGCCTCCCTGTTGGATGAAATTGGTGAAGCACTGGCAGTCTCGATAGTCTCTGTGCTCACATGAGGGACAAACGAAGCTTGAGCGGGAGCATCTGGGATGGAGCATGGGGCTTCTGCTACCTTGTCACTCCTGCAACTTGTGGGGTCAAAGGTCAAGGCTTTCGTAGCATCATAGCTTGGTCGTGCACTGGCACGGGAATCTCGTGCAACATCAGGAGTGACAACGGAGGAATTCGCGACGTCAATATCAGCGGAATTTAAGGTTGAAAATGGTCATTTTGCCTCTGCTCACCCTTTCTTCTGTGATTTTCTGCCCGCTGTTGGTCTCGTCGCCGCTGAGCAGGTGTTTTCCTTCTCCAGAAACCGCCCGTGGTGCTTGTTAACAATGGCCGATCATCACTATGCATGAATCGTAGGACAACTACCGCGTTTCCGCCTTCCCCGTCCACCGTCCATGAAGTAAGCGCCTCAGTCGTAAGCAGAGAAGTTAGCAGAGTCTCCAGGGCAGCTGGTAGTCCAGCGACTGGCATGGTGTCTTTCTGTTACGGAGAAACGCTCGAGCAGACCAGAGCTGACGGAAACACGTCTTACCGGCGCGAGGGCTAGCCGCTGAGCCCTTGAGAGAGAGAGAGAGAGAGAGAGAGAGAGAGAGAGAGAGAGAGACAAATAGAGAGAGAGGAGAGAGAGAGAGAGAGAGAGAGAGAGAGAGAGAGAGAGAGGGAGGGAGGGAGAGAGAGAGAGAACTGAACTGAACTGAAATGGTTTATTGAGCCCAGCGGCCCATTGCATACACAAATTGATGAGAAACATTCATGGTGAATAGATAATGTCTTACAGGTGTAAACATGACTCAAACACAAATACACCGAGAGGGAGAAAGGAGACAGAGAGAGACAAAGAGAGAGACAAAGAGAGAGGAAGTGAAAGAGAGAGAGAAAGAGAGAGAGAGAGAGAGAGAGAGAAAGAGAGAGAGAGAGAGATCATTATTGGTTTTAAAAGGACCACTGGAAGGTGGGCGGTATCGATTAATGTGTAATATCGTACAAATAAAAATGATTAAAATAAATTAAGAAGAGAAAGGCGACGGGAGCAGTGATAACAAACAGCTGTCGGCTATTTTTTTCTCCCCTTTCTTTTGAGCCGCGCACACGTGACTTACCGACATCAGGGAACGGAGCTCGTGTGTAGAGGTGAGTGCTGAATGAAATGTACGATGCCTCTGCAATTTTTTGTTGTTATGACAACGACTCTTAGGAAGAGTCTTCTGTAGTTACAGCAGTTATTCTTCTACAAGTTCTAGTTATGTGACCATGTATATTTCACGTAATTCAATGCACGATGTATTGTAAGTACGATAATGTTTATGAAGATGCGAGCTCGCGTAAATAGAGCATTGGACAATTGCAGCGACGGCGTGTCTGGAAAACTGCCCATGCAAAAGGTTGGTGGAAGAGTTTGAAATGCGGTGTCACTGCTTAGAACTGAGTCGGATCATCGTGCTGAACGTGGTAGCGTCAGTGTTCTGCTTCTGCACGATTTAAATGCAAGTAGATATATCTTAAAGTCAATGATGAAGCTGTATTCCTCGTGCTTGGGTTACTCTTTCTCACTCTGAAGAGGTGGCTGGCAAACATCTGAACTGAACTTCATTTTATTCATAGGCCGACTGCCCATTTGAACAGACACAAATGGTTGGCATTCACTACCATGCCTGTGACTGGCAGACTTCCACCCCGAGAGTGCCGTTTCAGAGATTTAAAAGTGCGTTCCTCTCGCCAAACTGAGTTGGAAAGACTTGCATCATACATGGAGAATGACGAGAGGAATCCAGACTTGTCTTGCTTTAACTCTAACCAGCTTTAGTGATTCTTGTGATTAACGGCCTTACATAGCCTACAGAAGCTGAAGGGCCGTAAAATTCAATCCATCATTTAGAGAGCACGGCTCTGTGTGACTGAGGCGAGAGTCCGGGTGCAGACGTGGCAGTGGAGACAGGCACGGCGATATCACGCCACTCACACTCAGAGCAAGGCCAAGGTCGTAC
>JAWQFJ010031469.1:0-10000 GCA_034096865.1 Theodoxus fluviatilis
CTCCCTACTGAAGTATTTGCTCTCATTTTTATCAATCCCTTGCCATGTAACTATTCTCTCTCTCTCTCTCTCTCTCTCTCTCTCTCTCTCTCTCTCTCTCTCTCTCTCTCTCTCTCTTTCCCACGCCTCCTCTCTCTCTCTCGCTCCCCTCGTCTCCCGCTGTGGCCACTCATCGGCGCTGGGCTGGACGCTGGCTGACATGTTTGTCTCCAAGAGGTCAGCAGAGGTCAGTTTAGGAGCGGACAGATCTACGCCTCTCCGCCCCCTGTTGTTCTCCATCGCTATCCCTCCCCCCTCTCCTCTTTCACCGGAAGAGAGAACTTCCGTCCTTTGTCTGAGAGTCCTCCGGAAGTGAACCCTTCCGGTTCCTTCTTTGTACCTACTCTTGTCGATCCCAATAAATAGAGGGAGGAGTGCATGTTAAGCCAGACCCGCTACCATCTGGGTAGACAACACAGGCTGAATAAAGTGTTGGAAACGCCGAACGTGCTCGCCTTCTTCCTCACAGAGAAGTCTGCCTACCTGCAGCCTTCAGACCACACCATCACATAGAAAAGGAGCAAAAGCCTGCCTTTATGACAGAAAAGGTCTCACCTCCCCATTTCCTTCCCACTCCACCACCCATCTCCACATCATGATCAGGCTGACGCGAGTTGTCTAAGGCGAGCGACCCGGGGCGCTTTGACATATTTCCCATTACCTCTAATGCGTAATGCGGCAAAGCACTCTGGGACGCTCTGACCAATTTCCCATTACCTCTAATGCTTAATGCGGCAAAGCGCTCCGGGGCGCCCTGACCTATTTCCCATTACCTCTAATGCTTAATGTGGCAAAGCGCTCCGGGGCGCCCTGACCTATTTCCCATTACCTCTAATGCTTAATGCGGCAAAGCACTCTGGGACGCTCTGACCTATTTCCCATTACCTCCAATGCTTAATGTGGCAAAGCGCCCTGGGACGCTCTGACCTATGTCCCATTACCTCCAATGCTTAATGCGGCAAAGCACTCTGGGACGCTCTGACCTATTTCCCATTACCTCCAATGCTTAATGTGGCAAAGCGCCCTGGGACGCTCTGACCTATTTCCCATTACTTCTAATGCTTAATGCGGCAAAGCGCCCCGGGGCGCTCACCCTATATAGCGTGCTGCAGTCTCCTAGTCTCTCCTTCTCTCGCCCTCTGCGTGCAGGGATGCAGACTGCGTTATGTAGGAGTCGCGTGGAGTACAGCACAAATGGCTTGTCAAACGGAGCAGGTCTGCTGTTGGTGGGGGTGCTGGACGTTTCGCCCCATTTGCGACATTCGGAACGTCGTTTAGCTAAGATCCGGCCGCGTGAATGTATCTGCGTTTTGTGACAAACGTCTTGCTCGGCGGTACTGTACTCCATGCACCTTAACGGTCCGCGTGATTCGGGTGTAATCTTAAGCTAAACGACGTTCCGAATGTCGCAAATGGGGCGAAACGTCCATGACCCCTGTTGGTGGAGACTAAACGTCGGCCCGACTGTGCCAGTTGGAATAAGGCCCGTGTCGGGTGTGAGAGGTCTGCCAAAATATATGAGATCTTTACATGGTTTGTTTGCCTGGCTACGCAATCCATCTATGGAAATTGGTCTGCCAATAGTCTTTGCAGAGTTTTTATCACTGTGTCGATTTTTGCTTTGTCGCTATTTGTCAATGACGTCTTCCGGGTAGCGCGTCGGAATTGGCTGAAAAAACAGTTGATGTGTAAAAGAGGAACAAAAAAATGTTTTCTGCCTTGTACACACACTTTATAAACTCAAGAACTGACAAAAACAACGGGATCTACATTCCATCTGGTCAGAACCCTACAGCGTCTTCTACCCCTAGTCATATAATTTCATTTTGTGAGGTTTCCACAGTTGTTTCCTGAACTTAGCCATTACTTTTTCCTTTAAGTCAGGTGAACTGCATCCAAAATGAAATGGAATCAAACTGTTTCAAATGTTTAATTCTCTCATTTGAAACAAGACAGAACGCTAGTAACCTTTTTGAATGTGTCCTAAGCGTTAACAGTATATTTTCTTGTATCTTCCCGACAGAATCGCACAGCGAATTCTCATGAGCTATTTACGGGGAGACAGAACATGTACACGGCCGCCATTGTTTAACAGGGTGCGAGTCAAAATGGACGCGAAGCAGGCGTGGGCTTGTTATAGTTGCGTGCGTCTCGGTGTCTCCATCGAAGCGCGCCGTGTCAGAAGTCATGTGTCTCACCATTTATCTGCATGTATCTGTGGACATGTTCACCGGTGTGAGGTTTCCCGTGGTTCTTGGTGTAGTTGAGTGGATGAGCGTGTGTTAAAATGTCTGTGGGCATTCATACATGTGCTTGCGTGCATGCGTGCGTGCTTGTGTGTGCGCATGCGTGCGTGTGCGCGCGCGCGCGTGTGTGCTTGTGCATGTGAGCTTTTGAATGCTTAAGGGTATGTGTGCATGTACCGAGCGCAGTTCGTAATGAATGAACACATATGTTCACGTTCCTAATTGCTCGGACATTCTCGATCAACCTGTCTTACCATCACAAATACCTGCGTTGGATCTCGCGATTGAAGCCCTCCGGCAGAGAACAATATCCGGCCATCTAGGGTTGTTCTGCTACTGAATACTCAGGCAGGAATGCAGTTTGATCTTGTGGCAAACGGACCTCGTGACAAGGGGATCACCAACAACGTGCGAGCTGAGCCCTCTTTCCATCGACAGCCTGACACGGAGCAGCTTTGTCTCGCAACGAACACGGCCACCAGGTGATCTTGTTGTGACTCTTGATCCGATCTCCGATGGTTGCTCCGCCTCGGTCGACGCTCCATCAGGAATGTAGTCTCAGAGGAATAAAGCCTGACAAGATCGCATTTCTGTGTACACACGCGTGCATTATAGGTACTGCAGTGCAGCATCTGTTCAACCCTCCCTGTGGGTGCCATCGTACCTGTGATTTCCGGTACGTGTGCTCGTCTTATCCATCCCTATAGCGCCCTCATCTTTTTCTTCCTTTCTCTTTTGTTTTAGACAGCATTCTGGTCCTTTAATAATGGACCGTAAACACATCTTGCCCCCTTTTCCAGACTCTCCTGTAACTCCCAACCCATTCCATGTACCACACACGAAGAAGCGTCGTGTACACCCACACCTCATACAAAGGCAACTGAGTTGGGCGGCTTTTCAGCTTTATTCGATCGTATCGGAGGCATTGGTGACAAAATCTTGGATTTCGAATGACAACACCGTCTACATCGAAGCTAGGAAATATTCTATGTCAATAGGTTTGCCAACTGAGACCGGCTCTTGGAGTGAACGTGACCTGGAGCCGAATGCGTTAGACAGCATTGTGTTTGGGCTCAACTTATGATTACAGAACCCAGTAAAAAGAGTCATTTTTGTGAAATGTGACTGAAAATATGTTTTTCATATCATGTTATAGTAAATTTAGAGTAGAATGTGACTGTATCCTTTGTTCCAGGGGGAAATAGGTATTTAATAGAAAAGATTTGGGAGTAAGACATCAACTGGCAGCTGTCATAATGAGGTACGTGAAGTCCAAATGAAATGTTTTCAGTTTCCAGGTTTTCACCGCTTTGTGTTGCATTTCAGGCGTCATATTTCTGTGCTCTGACGTTTGACTTCCTTGAAACTTGGCACATCTGGATCATATGGCCTGCTTCATGGGATGACCCATAATCAAAACTGTATCTACCTGTATGTCAATGTTACAGGATCTCGAATATATAATTTAGCGATTCAATGCATGTAATTACAGATGTAAATGTGTCAAAATGAAAAGGTCAGAGCAGTTGTCTTTGTTTCGGGTCAGGAAATGCTGCCCTATATACTGTATTTCTGTGGAAAATTACGCGTTTTGATCATTAGCTCCTTTTCTTGTCTTATGTTTCAAAAACTGTCAAGAATTTGCTGTATCAGCAGCCATGTTGGAAAGCTAATTAGCATGATTTATGCAAACACATCACGGGTAGACAGCACTTTGAAAGTACAACCTTTTGAGTCAGAAAATTGAACCCGAAAAATTCTGCTCATAAAACATGATGATAAGAGCTCTGTGGGCTCTGTGGCCGAGTAGTTAATGCGCTTGACCTGCAGTTGCAGTGGGTGCGGTGTTCGAAGCTGCTCGGATTCTAGGGTTGCATCCTTGGGCAAGGTGCTTCACTCACATTGCCTCTCCCCACCCAGGAGTAAAACGAGTACCTGTGAGAATTGAGCTGGAAAATTGTGAAAGCTAACTTTGGCGCGTTCATCCGCAGCCTGGTTGGCATGCTCCCCAGGGAGTTTAGACGGTGTTGGGGTGATACAAAGAGGTAGCCCAATGACCAGGGGGTAAATATGTGCGGTTTGAGCACCCGTCATTAGGTGGAAAAGTCGCAATATAGAAAGAGCACATTTACTTTTGCCTTTACTACTACCTTAACTATCAGCCTGAAGATGCGCGGACCGAAGTTACGTGGCAGTCAAAACTCCGTCATCAACACCGCGCTACCGAGAACGTTTCAAGTACGAAATAACACAAAAAGGAAAGATAAAAGCTCTTGAAGAGCACATACAATTTCGATAAACAAAATCTAATATGCGTAAAACGAAAACAATGTTGGGTGTCGGCCTGAAGCCCTCAAAGATTCATCAAGACGAGATTAACCAGCAACAGTAGCAGAGTTTTAAAAAGGAAAGAAAAATGTGAAAAGCTTAACCCGTGCGGACCTGTGGAAGCAGAGATTCTGTTACTCTGGAAGTTCATTCCGTAGATGAATCCGGAGAAGAAGTTCTTTCCCTTGTGAACACACTCAATATTTACTTTTTCTTCCCCCTTTTGTACGAGATGCTGTGTCAAAAGCCACCGTGACATGGTCTTCGGTTCGCGTTTTAGCTCAGCCCAAGAATGTAGTCCTGGCTATTTGTTGTTTTAATTGTCTCGAGGCGTGCATGTTGTCATAGTAGTACACAGCAGAGATACAATGCCTTCGGCCTGCCGGAGTGGCCTGGAGCCTGTGATGCTGGCTGCACTGCATTTGGCATGAGCGCGTGTCCTTGGCGTGCATGACGCTTTGCATAAATTTGCGTCACGTCTCCCTCATGAACAATGCATGCTTCCCAGTGCACTTTGTGTGACGTCACGAAGACCTTTGCTCTCTGTATGACTCCTCAGCCATCCTCCTCTGAGTTATCGGGCGTTGGCTTCAGAGTGACTGAATATTCATGTGTGATTTTTATTTTATTCGTTTTTCCCCAGGTTCCAAAGTGCTTGTCTGTTGCTATTTGAAAATGATACAGCCATGTTCTCTCATAGCCTTTGCAGTATTAAATGGAAAGTGTCTATCTGAAAGCAGAGACAGACAGTTGTATGTAGTTCTTAAGCTCATCTGGACACTAATGATATACTTCAACAAAAATGATAGAAAAACGTGATTATTGATCGTCAACTTTGAAAATAGTGTGTGTGGTGCAATCAGTCTTTTGTGTCCAACGCTGTGTTTCGCCGGAATAATTCGACACTGATATAGTCTGTCTTGGTTATGCTCTTTTCCTTCCAACTACCCGCATAAAAACTTCTACCTGTGTTATCAGCTATAACTATCATCTCACAAAACAAGAATGGGTCGATCGTCAGTTCTAGAGCCTTTGTCCACAACATCCCGGACATGGTGTCAATAGCGATTCTTTGTGAGAAGCCAGGGTTTGTAAGCCGAGAGCAAAGCGAGGCGCTTGAGATGAAATGATATGACACTTGGCCCAGGAGCTGTGCTGGAGGGGAGAAGTCGATGGACTTGTCTGGGTAATCTTCATAACCCACCCATCACCTGCTGAGTCAGGGGTCAATCCTGCACTGAGATCTCAGCTGTCCTTCACAAAGTCGCGATACGATGACGAGTGATGAACGTCCCCCAAACGAATTTATTTACAGGGAAATGAAGCACAGCTGAAAGCTGAAGTGGTACGGTCACGTGTCAAGAGGCAGTGGGCTGGCCAAGACCATCCTGCAAGGTACCGTACCAGGTGGGAGAAGGCGAGGCAGGCAGAGAAAGAGGTGGGAAGACAACACCAAAGAGTGGACAAGCTTGACCTTTACTGACTCACAGCGAGCCACAGAGGATAGAGATCGATGGAGGAAGATTGTCCGAAAGTCATCAGTGGTGCCTCAACAATCCATCTCAGGGTTAAGAGACTGAACTGAACTGAACTGAACTGAACTGAAGCACAGCATTGCAGAGTTTTCACAAACTCGCTTCCTTCTGTGAAATGTTGTCGGTTTCGAAAACACTACAGTCAAATGAACTGTAAAGGCGAAGTAAACGCGTTTTAAAATTTGATCTCAGGCTATTACAGCCTCTTCGAATCTGGTTGGTTGAGTTTACAAATGACGAATCGATGGAGATCAAAATAAAAGAATTTGTAATTGCTCATGAAGATGCTGGTCTGGATAGAGAAGAGAACAGAACAAATGCCAAAAACGTACCACAATATAACAAACTGCTGCTGTTCAGGCTTTTCAGTACCTGAACAACAAGTCGACATAAAGTACAGTTTTAAAATAAGTGCTGTATCTATGGACGATTTCCAAATCTCGTGCCTTTTTACGCATCTGCTATTTCCATCTTCTCTCTGTGTCTCTTCGAACAAACAATTATAATCTTGGAGAGCACGAGCAAAACTGGAAATGCTTTGTTGTCTTTCTTGAAACCAAAATACCTCTCTTTAAAGCGAGATTGTATTCATGGCGACGAAACCAACCGCGAAATCATCGAAGAAGGAACGATGACTTGGTGTTGTACCTTACGTCCTATGTACATGGTCAAACCTGACTACGTGAAGTCAGCGGCGCTGTCAGTGACGGATGTTCTTGGAAGGACCATTTTATCTAGATCAGACTGGATGTTGTAGCTCAGACAAACACCCCAAAGCCTGGCTGGAAGGCTTGTCCTGACAAGATAGGGACGGCCTGATACGGCGTCGTCCCAACGCTAGGAGCGGAACGTAAGGGGCTAATAGCGCTGGAGTACGAGTCGGATGTCGTCTGCCTCCGTCTCGGAGCAGTACTGAATCGGATTCATTGAACAAGAATGTTGCTTGAAATTCATGTTCGTGTGCCAGGGCGGCGAGTTATGACATCTGCATCGTTTTTCTGCTTATTCACACCGGTCATTAGGAACAAGGTTGAAACTGATTAGATTGTGATTGTCTCCAACACTTCCAAAGGCCCATTATAGCAACGAATTTGCAATTAGAAGGAAAGAAAGACTGTTCGGTGTAGTGGAAACTGTGCTGAAACAGTCGGTGCTGCATTTTGGTCTTCACAGAGAGCTGAGAGTGACAACACCTAAAGGCCATCACGACAAGAATAGCCAATGATGCAACTCACTGAAGTGACAACGTGCGTCAAGGGGTGACACGTCCACATTTCTGAGTTTGCTAATGTTTTCCCGCCATGTTTCATCAATGTAAGTGCTGCATGTGTGCCGAAGACTTTAATTAGGACATTTACCTGCGTGGACAGTTTGCCGTCGTGGTGGTCTCTTCGCCTGCCTGCCGTTCATGTGCTACCCAAGCCGATTCGGAGCTCCAACTGTCACTAAAATCAGCGCCAGAGTCGCCAAAGCGACGCAGAAATGAAGAAAGTCGGACTGAAGAAACTCCGGGCAAAAATGGGGAAAGGTAAGAATGTCGTTTGTCACATCACGACCAAAGTTTGTCCACTTCTCAGCTCTTTGACTTACAGGTGTTCACATCCAACTCCTCCGTGCGAGGGAACGTGTGGATACGCTGTGTACACAAACCTATGGACCATCACAGGGCTGTAATCTCTATTGCGGGCAATGTAGGTGTTGAACCCACTGCCATTATCAGCTGCAGGCCACTTCAGGGCTTTGACAAGGTCTCCAGTGTACAGAGCGCTTGGAGTACATGATGATAGGGTCATGTCGGGCGAACATGACGTCATAGGATATGAAACATGTATACATCCTGAAATCGGTACAGGTGCACTAAAAACTACTCTAGTGCTACTGGCGTAGGCCCTGAAAGCACAAAGACCACAGTAATACAGCTGATGAGGGAGGTATCATGTGCAGCACTGGCGGACCGCGACTCTTAAAACATGTATACATCCCGAAATCGGTACAGGTGCACTAAAAACTACTCTAGTGCTACTGGCGTAGGCCCTGAAAGCACAAAGACCACAGTAATACAGCTGATGAGGGAGGTATCATGTGCAGCACTGGCGGACCGCGACTCTTAAAACATGTATACATCCCGAAATCGGAGTACATAAGGAAAATAAAGAAAATACCGCAGTGCAAATGTGTTATCATATGTGAGCTAACAAAGAGGGATGGGTGGGGGCGGAAGTGGGGGGTGGTGATGGGGGTGGGGGGCAGGAAGAATCTTCAAACCTTGTTGAAAAGAAAATTATAATTAGCAGTGTAAATCATGTACGTGAAAGTCCGTGTGGAATTTCAACATGACAAAATAACTGTTCAAAGTAGTATTAAAAAACTGGTTCACCATTTGTTTTGATATGATTGTACGTCAGGCTAGTTTTTCATTCTAATTGTCAGTTGCCAAGTCTTGAACACAAGAGTAAAACTGTGCAGTGTATGGCACCTGAACGTTCATTTTGCCACGGCGCAAGTGATTGCAGTCATTCACGACACTCACGTACCCGTGGGAGTGGGGTCCACGTCATGCGAGAGTCAGTCAAGCACCAAACGCTTCTCTCCTTGCGTCCCAACTCTTTATGGCCTCTTCAGCAAGGTTATGGCTTCACATCACAGGGCGACACCCGCCGTCTCCCTGTCGGAGGCCCCTTGTACGGAGGGCAATAGGGAGCGGTACAGCCAGACTTATCCTCGGGCGTGAGCAGAGAGATATACATCCCCCGTGACAGAGTCCATCGCCTTCCTTGAGGATATCCCGTCTCTCGTCTCCTCGTTGTATATGTGTTCTCAAATCTACAGGTAATCGCGAGGAATTGCTAACTCGTTATCTGTGTTGTCGTCTACTTCATGAACGAATGACTGCATTGAAAAATGTTGTGTTGATACTTCACATAGAGTGAATGAAACTTTATCTTGGACGATTTTGAGCCTCAAACGAGATAGATATTTCCACTTAAACAAAGAAGGCAGATTTGCCCTCAACATTAGCTGCAGATAGGCTTGTTAACACAGAGGTGCACACAGATATTTGTACATTGCATTTATCCCCACACTCGCCACTATAACATCCAATTACTTCATGCACACAGGCGTAGGCTACAAAGACGCACTCGCAAACATACAAACCTGCGCGCACCCTAGTGCGCACTTACACGCATGCAGACACACGCGCGGGCACACACACACACACACACACACACACACACACACACACACACACACACACACAATACCACAAACATACGCACGCGTACATTCGCTGCTTTGCAGGCAGATCATTGGCTAGGTCTGTGAACTTGGACAATAAACTCTCCCATTTCGCTCCAAGCTGACTACGATGACGTCAAGGTAGGGACAGCCAGCACCTTGGGCCAGCCCTCGGACCCAGTGGAGCGATGCAATGGCGGACTATACGCCTTGGCTAATGGTCCACGTCTCAGCAGGACGGTTCGCACTGCCGCGGTAGAACCTTTTGGAGAGTGAAGGAAGAGGATCAAGAGGACATTTCCTCCCCGTAACGGAGGTCAAGGAGGTAATTGCACCTCTAGCAGTGTCGAAGAGCTGCTTACAGTTTTTCAAGGGTGTTTTCTCGCCTCTTTTTCCCCTCTGCCAACGTCAACGTGTCGTAGCACTTCAAGGTTGGGGTCAGGAGCGGAGAAACTTCTGTCTTTTCACCTTTTGCTTCGCAGTGCAAGTCCAAACGCGCATTTCCCTTCTTGACAACGACACGACTTATAAGTTGAATCTCTCCGAGCATTTTAAAGAAATTTCATCAAAGTGAGAAATTATCGGCGTCTCATAATGACCGCTGTGTTGAATTCT
>JAWQFJ010031469.1:17500-32500 GCA_034096865.1 Theodoxus fluviatilis
GCAAAGTCATCGAAATCTGCCCATGAGGCAGATTGGTTCTTTTCCTCAACATCCCTGGTGGCTGTTGCTAACTCCTTGTCTAAGGTTGAGGATGCAACGTAGATCAAGTTGCCTGTCTTCAGCGACTCCCTAAGCGATGCGGCCCACTGATAAGCCTCCGTCCACAATTTGAGATAACGTTAGGTGACATCTTGCACAGGGATTTTGGGCTTATCTCCATCTCTACCTGGGGCTCTATCGGCAGACCAGTTCTTCACAATGTCTTGCTCAACAACAGCGAGGAATCTGGACAACTCCAATCTTTCACGAATGGTATGCTGCCTCTTGATTCGCATGTTGGTGGATTCCAGGCCATTGTTTGTTGAGGGGTGATCAATGGCATATCCCTCGTACCAGGTGATGTTCTGATCAAGCCATGAGTTTTCAAAATATTCGATGAAGGAAGCCACTCCTTCTTCATCTGATGCCTTCCACATCCTAAGGAACAGAGCTGCGGCTTGGAGGAACGAATCATCATCAGGACACATTTGGAGAATGCATATGTCTGCCCTGACCTGAGCTTGCAGCTTCTTGTTCTTTATTTTGACCAGCTGCTTGTCGGTATTCATTATTACATGAGCCCAGCACATCATTACTTTCTCAGCATCTTGCCCAAAAGCCAACGTGAAGCCGTTCCTGACATCTCCCGCAGCATCAGCAATAAGGGTAGAGGGTTGGAACTGGAATACGCTGCTTGTTGCCAGACTGACACCTGAAATCACTGCAGAGAAGAGGAACTTGATAGTTGGTGTGTTGATGCTAGGTCAGTCATAAATGCAATGGCAAGATCTCGAAGGAATGATACATTTTCATGAGAAGATGTCAAGAATTCACACTCAGTGAAAACAACATTGACCATAACTCATCCAATGTAATTGTGTGAGGATCGATCACACATTGAACGCTGTTGAGTTAGTGAAAACTACTCAAGAAAATCAACATTGGCCATTCATCCATTCTTTGTAGCTATTTTGTTGTTGAAAACCTCTAACTTGTTGCTCAAAGTGGCTAATCAATGGCTGAGTGTATTTTTTGTTGCTGAAGTGTATTATTTGTTGGTGAATCATCCCTTCAGTTGCTGGTTTAGTTTTATTGTTGCAGATTCAGCTTTTCTGTTGGTAATTAACATTTCTGTTGCTGGAAACATATATTTATGTGGTGAAAGCGGCGAATTATGTGATTTTTCTGTCTAATTTGAGGGACCATTAAATCCAAGCCTATGGAAACTAGTATGCAGCCATCATTAGAATGATTGGATGAATGCGTGCATATTTCGACGGACGAATAAATGTGCGCACGCGCGTATATGACATGAAAAACGATGCGAAGATATGGAAAGCGTGTGAAATGCTCACGCTCGCGTGTAGATATACGCGTGCACGAGAATGAGAAGACTCATAGCATGCTCTCGTTGACACAATCACAGGAAAGATGAAGAGAGAGAGAGAGAGAGAGAGAGAGAGAGAGAGAGAGAGAGAGAGAGAGAGAGAGAGAGAGAGAGAGAGAGTATGAAACTGAGAAATTAGTCCTAGGGCCCATCCCTATGAAAGACCCACGCAGAATGTCAAGTGCTTACGGGGGAGAAACCCGAAGGATCAATGATCACTCCGTGACAGAGCGGGGCGGACCTTTGTTCCATCTGGTTTTCACAGCCACCTTGTCAGCTGTGTGGGTGTGGGATGCAATTTGTTCGAGTAGCCAGGTCAATACATATTGTTGGGATCGATACATCGTCATTCAATACACCCTTGATGGCATTTCTCTGACAGACAATACCACCTGTTCCGCTCCAACGATCACGTGGTGCCGTGGCCAACTGCCTGCGACAGTTGACACAGAGCGCATCGTCACGGTAGCAGATCACGGATGTACGCCACTGCTCTCGGCGGCAAAATCAATATCACATCATTGATCTTCAGGTTGAGATCCGGTGCAGATATCACGCAATAATGGATCCTCATTGACTCCCAGTATTTCAAGCTTACACGCCCGGTTTGACGTTGGTGCCCGGTGACAACGCAACTTGGTGGCAAGTGTCCATGGCAAGTGCGTGCAGCATGGCAGCATAGACTGTCTCCACACCCAATGAATCTACAGTGCGGTTGGCGTAACTGTTTTATACTGCTGTGTTGTGTTTTCACGGTTCTGAACTGTTCTCCCTCGTCTGACCCGTAAGAGTTTTATGTCTGTAAAAAGCGTTGTCCTTGTGCCGTATTCATTACACCGAAAATGTTGTTGAAGTTTGATTGATTCCCCGAACAAAGTAATGAAAACGTTTCTGTTTCAATATACGGTGAAATTGAACGTAATCTAAGAACTAATTCCCCATTGGGTGGAGGCAAGGCAACATCCACAGGGTCTCGCCATTTGATTATGAAGACGAAGCTTCGGACTAATTCGTAATGGTGTTCTTTGAAGTCCGATGTATACTGCGATAAAGTACAACGGAGATCGCTCTCTCGTTTGGGAGTCGCGGAAAATTTAAACTGTAATTTTCATCATCGACTCCACTTCGGCCAATTCGAATGCCACAGTCCCCGGACACGTTTGCCAAGTCCACTTCGGCCAATTCGAATGCCACAGTCCCCGAACACGCATGCCGAGTCCACTTCGGCCAATTCGAATGTCACAGTCCCTGAACACGTTTGCCAAGTCCACGTCGGCCAATTCGAATGCCACAGTCCCTGAACAATTTTGCCAAGTCCACTTCGGCCAATTCGAATGCCACAGTCCCCGAACACGCTTGCCGAGTCCACTTCGGCCAATTCGAATGCCACAGTCCCCGAACACTTTTGCCAAGTCCACTTCGGCCAATTCGAATGCCACAGTCCCCGAACACGTTTGCCAAGTCCACGTCGGCCAATTCGAATGCCACAGTCCCCGAACACGCTTGCCGAGTCCACTTCGGCCAATTCGAATGCCACAGTCCCCGAACACGCTTGCCGAGTCCACTTCGGCCAATTCGAATGCCACAGTCCCCGAACACATTTGCCAAGTCCACTTCGGCCAATTCGAATGCCACAGTCCCCGAACACATTTGCCAAGTCCACTTCGGCCAATTCGAATGCCACAGTCCCCGAACACGTTTGCCAAGTCCACGTCGGCCAATTCGAATGCCACAGTCCCCGAACACGCTTGCCGAGTCCACTTCGGCCAATTCGAATGCCACAGTCCCCGAACACGCTTGCCGAGTCCACTTCGGCCAATTCGAATGCCACAGTCCCCGAACACATTTGCCAAGTCCACTTCGGCCAATTCGAATGCCACAGTCCCCGAACACATTTGCCAAGTCCACTTCGGCCAATTCGAATGCCACAGTCCCCGAACACGCTTGCCGAGTCCACTTCGACCAATTCGAATGCCACAGTCCCCGAACACTTTTGCCAAGTCCACTTCGGCCAATTCGAATGCCACAGTCCCCGAACACGTTTGCCAAGTCCACGTCGGCCAATTCGAATGCCACAGTCCCCGAACACGCTTGCCGAGTCCACTTCGGCCAATTCGAATGCCACAGTCCCCGAACACGCTTGCCGAGTCCACTTCGGCCAATTCGAATGCCACAGTCCCCGAACACATTTGCCAAGTCCACTTCGGCCAATTCGAATGCCACAGTCCCCGAACACATTTGCCAAGTCCACTTCGGCCAATTCGAATGCCACAGTCCCCGAACACATTTGCCAAGTCCACTTCGGACAATTCGAATGCAACAGTCCCCGGACACGTTTGCCAAGTCCACTTCGACCTTCGTTTACTTCGGGTACTACGGCCAATGAGAACACACCGATAGGAGGCGAAGTAGTGTTTACAGAAATGGAGTCTTGACTTGCTGTTACTGCGACCAAGTAAAGCGATTTAAATAGTCAATGGCCTTATGCAACCTTCAATGGCTGGTGGGTGCGGTGTTCGAAGCTGCGCGGATTCTAGAGTTGGATCCTTGACCAAGGTGCTTCACTTATATTGCTTCTCCCCATCTAGGAGTAAAACGGGTTCCTGTGAGGGCCGAGTTGGGAAATTGTGAAAGACAACTTTGGCGCGATCATCCGCAGCCTGGTCGCATGCTCCCCAGGGAGTTGAGATGGAGTGATAAAAAGAGGTAGCCCGATGACTAAGGGGTAAATGTGTGCGTTTGAGCATTCATTAATGGGTGGGAAAGTCATAGTATAAAAAGAGCACCCTTCCCTTTACCTCTATAGGCCGTATAACCTTATTGAATTGTTGAATTCGTCCATTTAAAATCTCAGGGTTGGTTTTTTAATAAACAGAAATTCTTTGACTAATGAATGGACAATGTTTTGTGAGAATTTTTTTTGGCATGTATAACAGCGCACGCGCGCGTGTTTGCATATTTGTGTGTATGCTTCTCAAAAACTTGTTCAAAGGTGAATATGTACTTGAGAATGTATAAACTATTATTTGTCGTGAAGCATATCAAATCAAGACATATTCGCCGCACCACAGTTGAAATTGTCTGAGTCTAATAGAAAAGCATCACAAATGGTCTGGGCTTCACAAAGTACGCCCAGAACATTTCTTCACTACAGTGTTTATGGTCTTGGTTTTGATTTAGATGCAGTGCCAAAACGTAATCTTTGGGATTTTCTCAAACATTCTGATTTGTGTTCAAATCAAACTGAGCGCAAAAATACCGTTACAATCATAAAAATCACTTATTCTCACGCATTTCCCATACATGTGCACACTTCTTACAACCATATGTGTTTCATTTACGGCAAAGACATCACAGTGTTACTGTATAATGATTTTTAGATTTCTCTACCACGATCAATCTCAAAGAGTGCACTTAAATGAGTTCTGTTCACCCTGTCGAAATCAGACCGTGTCCCATTTATCCTGGACTGTGCGCTTCAAGCGCTGTTGGCTCGGCAATGAGAGGGCGGTGGCGAGAAGAATGCACGCGCAGCGTCCAACCATCCATCACCACAGTCGTTTTGTCAGCAATACTTTCAGACTGAATTGATCAGACACTTCGCCTGGGGGTCCTTTTTGCAATGGTCGGGTGATTGAGAGGTCTGAAATTGGTCAAGTCGCCGCCCCATAGCTGATAACGGCTCCAAAGCCACTGGCGAGTGCCAGAATGGCGCGGGAAGCTGGTGCTGTGTTACCTGAAGAGCTGATTCATTCATGGAAAGCTGCTTCGAAACAGGCAGTTGGTCATCCCAGATGTTTGGGGTCTCAACGAGAAACATCCAGCCAAATGAAAGAATCGCGTCCATTTTCGTCTGAAAAGCCGGGCTGCTTCCGATAAGTGTGATAAGGCAGGAAGTAAGTAGAGTTGAATTCAGAATCACCATTTGCTATCCCGTTTCACTTTCCTTACCTGGCATGTCGGTTTTGGGTTTCTAGCATAACGTATGTTTGTACGTGAGTGCAAATATGTCAGCTTTCATCGGGTCCTACCGCTGGCTTCTCGAGGCATTGCGCCGCCATAGTTTAACGTTCTACATTGCTTTCTTCTCCTCTTCACCACTCTGCCTTTCTCGTCGACGCCATCTTCCCGATTCCTTCTTCCTCTGCCACCAATTTTACCATCCTTTTTCAATGTTAAAAGTACCGTTTCGAAAGAAGTTCTTATGTTCACCTGCCTCTGCCTGTTTGACTTGACTTGATAATTCAAACCCTATCATTGGTGATTGATCATAAGAATGATGGGACGCTTGTACTTTCAATAGATTATGTATTGTCTGATTTGTAGGGTCCAATAGATTAGGTATTGTCTGATTTGGAGGGTAAGTTATATTCATTGCTACATTGCTGTACGAGTCGACTTGTAGTATGTGCGTTACCATTGACAACAGTGTTTAAAAAAAGTTAATCATGTTGGTTGAGTTCTTGGCTTCCCAGCTACATGGCTGCTCTTCGATTGCTTGCTCTTTGAACAATATGCTGAGATAGTGTGTGTGTGTGTGTGTGTGTGTGCGTGTGTGTGTGTGTTTGTGTGTGTGTGTGAGTGTGTGTGAGTGTATGTGTGTGTGTGTGTATGTGTGTGTGTGTGTGTGTGTAGGTGTGTGTGTGTGTTTGTGTGTGTGTGTGAGTGTGTGTGAGTGTATGTGTGTGTGCGTGTGTGTATGTGTGTGAGTGTGTGTGTGTATGTGTGTGTGTGTGTGAATGTATGTGTGTGCGTGTGTGCGTGTGTGCGTGCGTGCGTGCGTGCGTGCGTGCTTGTTTGTATGCGTGGCAATGTGTGTCTGGGCGCGTGTGCGCCTGCGCGCGGGGGGGGGGGAGGGGGGTGCAGACGTCTGTGAATTTGTGCAGATCACTTGTGGCAGGCTCTTCGAATCGTTTCTAGTTCTGTGGCACTGAGTTGACCAATCTCAGACCGCATCATCGCCAGACCATCAGGGAAATGTCCCCGGGCTAGGCGACCAATCAGTTCAGGCTGAAGTCATCGCTGACAAAATGACTTTGGTGAAGGATAACATGCATGTACATGCACGCATTTGCAGAAGTATGTGTGTGCGCGCGCGTGTGTGTACGTATGCATGTACGCGCATGTGTGTGTGTACGTATGCATGTACGCGCATGTGTATGTGTGCATGCGTGTCAGTGCATATACATGTATGTGTGTGTATGCGTATGCGTTTGGTGTGCTTATGCGTGTGTGTGCGCGCGCGTGAGTGCACGCATGTTTGTGAGTCAGTATACAGTATGTGCATGTGTAAATATGTGTGCATTTATGGCACTGTGTCTGTTTCAGTCCGCCATGTTGGGGTGGACACCCCCCTACGGAGGGGGTAGGGCGCTGAGTATGGAGGAGAGATTCCACATCCTCTACAACGAGGTAAGCACCGTCGTCTCCTTTGCCTCTGCCCCTGGCCCCTTCCCTCTGCAATGTGCACACGGCGTTAGAGGGAGTTCTTCAACGTCGTTTGTGGTGCAAAGACGATAGAACCTACAGAGTGAAAGAGATGAAAAGAGCAAACTTTCCTCAAAAAAGTCATCTTCAGGCGCAGCGCTTACACGTGCACGGATAAAGCATGAGTCAAGTGGGCTGGAGACAGAGGGTTATTTTTTACACGTAAGCGTAGTGAGCACAAGAAGCTGTGGGCGTGCAAGTGAAGTACAAAGCGTTCCACTAAAGGGCGCAGAAAGGCGGCTTTTTACAAATGTCCCTTGTGCCGTATTATCAAGTACAATGGGTTGCTAGGAGTTACTTGATTCTGTTGATTCTGAATATTTCTCCTTGTGTACGTGGTCTTGCTGCTGCTCCCAGCACCACCACTGTACTGAAAAGCAATAGATATTGCCTGCACGAAGAATAGCTCTCTCTCTCTCTCTCTCTCTCTCTCTCTAACTCTCTCTCTCTCTCTAACTCTCTCTCTCTCTCTCTCTCTCTCTCTCTCTAACTCTGTATTTTGAACTGTTAGGGTCGTCGGCCTCAATAAAAACAATCAATCAGTCAATCTCTTTCTCTCGCAATTGTCTTGAATTTCTTTATCTTCAGTATGTTCATACCGTAGAGGAATACACCAAGTAGGCTTTTAACAAGTTTGATCATGTATTTTATTGTGTGTGATTTTTAATGTTGCTTGATGAGTTCAAATTTGTTTTTGTGCTTTTCTGTCCTGTCATTCAGTATGCTCCTCCTCCTCCTCCTCCTTCTCCTTCTTATTCTCCTCCTCCCCTAGACCTAAGACTGGCTCTCGAGACTTACAGATTCGTTTTCTCTACAGAAGAAATGATTTGCAAGTTCTCTACGTTTCTCCAGCAACATGGCACTAGTCAATATTTTGTTTAAGCTATTTAAGTGTTTTCTGCTGTTATCTCTAAAAACAAAAACCTAAAGAATGTTGTGAATAATCTCATATAACTTGATCCAGCCTCAGTGGCTGAGCCCTTTGAACGTTGAAATTACTCTTTTCATCTTTCCCCACTACGGATCTCCTCCACGGGAGAGCTCTGATGGCTGTGGGGTTTTCTTGAAGTAGTTGCATCAAACGCTGCAGTCAAGGAAGAGCTGCAAGCACGATTGATTTGTACAGTCTTTGCGCTGGCACAATGATAGCCACAGCGACGCCTGATTCCAAGACTCGCGGCAGTCGAATGTTGTTGGAGAATAATATTGAACAGTTCCTGCCCTTGGCAACTTCAAAGGAAGAGAAACGCGCTGAAATGGCGAGCTGTACGATCTTAAACGAATTCTTGACCTGCAGTTTTGGTGGTATGGATTTTTTTCTCCGCAAATACGATCCCACGAGACATAATTTTTAACATCAGAATAATAGAGAACGTGAATTGGAAGAGTTTCTATTTAGTGCCCAACCTTACTGGAAACAAGTGTCACATGATTTGTTAAAGCAGATTTTGTAGGCCTACATATAAAATTAAAATTGTGGATGGTTGCAACAATGTATGTAAACGTAATCCTTGAGAATTGAGCAAAAAATAATAGAAATACTAAGTCCTTGGGACTGCCCAATCTATGCATGATCAATATTCTCCATAAAGAATAAGTACTGGCTTCTTCCTTGTCTCTCATCTCTATTGCTCAGATATTGAGCTTGGGAATTTAATTTAACAGACGATTTGTAGAAGTAATGTAGTAGTTTCGTCGTTTTACTGAAATTTTTGGGGATGCTCTTGTGCATTTCTATTGTTTGATTTCTGAACTCGAGCAAAAATTAATTATGAAACTAGAAAGCTGCAGCAATATAGTGGGAATACCCTGTTTCGCATTGTTTAGGGAAAGCCTACTTTTGAAAATCGGTACTGGATTGAAGTCGAGTCCAGCAGTATTGTTTTGTGTCACATACTACACAGAGGTGGTGGAAATCCATCGTATCCAACATCGCCAGCTTCGAACTGATCATCAGTGTGTGTCAGGGCTGAGAGCTCAAAGGTAATTGAATGGTACAATACCTTTATTGCAGTCTCTCTGCCCACTTAACCAGCATATCATCTCGGCACCCTTCCTTTAAATTTATCACGACACTTTTGAAAGTTCACCCCAGCGCTTGAGCCTGTCTGCAGGAAAGAGTTCAGTCCACATCCAGCCTCCACCCGTTTCTTCACCCTCAAGCCAGCCCGGGTGCCCGCATCGATCCTTCCACCCGTTATTTGTCTGCAGGTCGATCGGCACGGCGCTTCGCAAACACGCTTATCTTTTCAATCTGCACGTCTAAGCATCGTGTCTTTCTCTCCACCCACTCGGGCAAAGCCGTTCCGGCGCTTCCATTGACGTCACCGTCTCACTTCACCCTTTGTGACGTCATCTGTGAGCGGATGGAGGTGCCAAGCTTGCTCTGTAGCTGGGCGTGGTCCAGCAAGATAGCTACCATGACGTCATTGGCGGTGTTAACGCAATACTTTACCGTTTACGTAAATGCTGTGCTAACGATTGGAGAGGGAGCATGTTTCGAAGTTGATGATATCTGAGGGATCTTAAAGATTATAGAAAAAAAATATTTTTTAATAAATAGTTTGGGATTTTTACATGTTAGTATTTTATGTGGAGTCTTTTCTTTGCGTCTCTCCAATATTCAGTTAGATGTCATCGTTTTGTGTGTCTGCTTTTCCTGTTTTGAAACTTTAATATATTAATATAGTTTATTCATACGCACATGCCTTCCCTTGAAAGGCAAGCTCATGGCGTTTACAATCCAAAGAATCAACACTCATACAACCGCTCAACACCACGTTCCTGCAAAACCTCACACACTACACACATAAACAAAAAAAAAACAACAACTAAGGTCCAATAGAACAAACTATACCATATACACAGCACTTGCAGGCCAGGTCAAGTAAGGCAAAGCAGCTCAGCGGGAAAGGCGGATCGGAAGAGGTGGGTCTTTAGAGCACTCTTGAACTGGGGCAGAGTGTCAGAATGACGGACTGAGAGAGGGAGACTATTCCAGGTTACAGGTCCAATATAGGAGAAGGCACGCTGTCCTTGAGTTTTCTTGTTACGGCGGGGGACCTTAAGTATTCTAGAGTCAGCAGCTGAGCGTAGAGATCTGGAGGGCGTGTAGACTGTAGGAATTTCTGTAAGAGCGTGTGGTGCGGTGTTGTTGATGGCCTTGAAGCACAAAGTAGCAAGTTTATAATCTATCCTCTGAGAAATGGGGAGCCAGTGAAGTGTATGTAGGAGTGGAGAGACATGGGTACGCTTGGGACATCGAAAAACTAGCCTAGCGACACAATTCTGAACTTTCTGGAGTTTGTTAAGCAGAGTGTCAGGAATGCCAGCGAGAAGAGAGTTTCCATAGTCGACACGAGACAGAACAAGTGATGTGATGAGCGTTTTGGTGGCCTGCTGAGAAAGATAATGACGAATGATAGTAATTTTTCTTAACCCGTAATATGCTAACTGACAGACTTTGTTTACATAAGCTCTCATTGACAGATCATCGTCAAACAGGACGCCTAAATTTCTAACAGACTGAGAAAAGACGATGTGACTGTGACCAATGGTTAGTTTGAGGGCCTGATCCGATTCGCCTCCGCCGCCCACCAGGAGTGCTTCAGTTTTTGAGTCATTGAGTTGGAGCTTGTTTCGGGTCATCCACTTTATATGATGTATTTTAGCAGTTTCCAGGACTTTCATTTATCATTAAAATAATTTTTCATTACAATATCACCGACAATTGCTTTGGAGACGACAACAACAACAATGACGACGTTGATGATGCTGCTGCTGCTACTGCTGCTGCTGCTACTGCTGCTGCTGCTGCTGCTGCTGCTGCTGCTGCTGATGATGATGATGATGATGAGGAGGAGGAGGAGGAGGAGGAGGAGGAGGAGGAGGAGGAGGAGGAGGAGGAGGAGGAGGAGGAATAGGAGGAGGAGGAGGAGGAGGAGGAGGAGGAGGAGGAGGAGGAGGAGGAGGAGGAGGAGGAGGAGGAGGAGGAGGAGGAGGAGGAGGAGGAGGAGGAGGAGGTAAAGGAAATGAAGGAAATGAAGGAAATGAAAAAAATGAAGAAAATGAAGAAGAAGAAGAAGACGAAGAAGAAGAAGAAGAAGAAGAAGAAGAAGAAGAAGAAGAAGAAGAAGAAGAAGAAGAAGAAGAAGAAGAAGAAGAAGAAGAAGAAGAAGAAGAAGAAGGAGGAGGAGGAGGAGGAAGGAGGAGAAAGGAGGAAGGAGGGAGGAGGAAGGAGGAGGAGGAGAAACCAGCATCACTGTACCTTCTACATATAAGAGAAGGTGATACCACCATTCATGTCTATACGTGCTTCCATTGTTCCCAGCACACCCGTGCCCCCAACTATGCGGTGGGCCACTACGTAAATTACTTACGGCGTCACGTGGACGGCAAGACGCCCCCTTGCGGGGGCCGGGAATCACGGCACTCCAGCGAAGCCATCAGCCCCCTGTCCTACCTGCTGCGCAAGCTCAAACTGGACCTCAAGATGGCCTACGACAGGTAGGGTGCAGTAGGTTATGCAGTACATTATGATTATTACTATGACGACAATGACGACAATGATGATGATGTGATGATGATGATGATGATGATGATGATATGATAATGATAATGATAATGATAATGATGATGATGATGATTGATGATGATGATGATGATGATGATGATGATGATGATGATGATGATGATGATGATGATGATGATGATCATGATGATCATGATGATCATGATGATCATGAGGATGACGACGACTACGAAGACGATTGTGACGATGACGACAACGTGAATGACTAATAACGATGATAAGATCGTTAACTTTGTAGCTGTACCTAATAGCTGATTCATTCGTCGTGGAGCTGGATGTCTCTGATGTTCACATTTAGATTGTACGGTGTTTTTTTCACTCATGCACTCTATCAGTATCAGTCAAACGCCAATACCGGTACAAGCTGACACATATGTAAGGGAGACACGTTGCGGATCAAATCCGAGAACGCAATGAAGATGGATACACGGTACAGTGAAGAATTCCCTGCAAGGGACCCCCCGCAGAGGCCACGCAACCCCAACTTTTCAGGACTCAGTCCAAGTGATTGCTCCAGACAAGCGAAATTTTGAAATTGCAAAACAGACTTTGAGCCAACGCGTAAAACAGGTGTGAACAAACCAGTCAAAGCGCCTGGCATTCTGACGGGGATTACGCCCATGCCTTGCAGTGATGCCTGGGTCTGAGAGGCTTCAGGTTTCCTGAAAGACCTCTGACGCGCGCTGGACTCTCAGTCTCTTGTGACTGCCCAGGCTCACACAGCGCAGAGCACCCTTGCTCTTAACTCCTGCACGTACGTCCTTCCTGAAAAAGTAGTGGCTCGATGGGTGAATTAATTATTTAATTAATGCATGAATGAATGAAATATTACTACCCATTAGCCGTTATAGACCATTAAAGGTCATTGATAACAAAAATCCCCTGAGCTATTAAGAGTAGGTTAAGTCACTACATGTATATGCTCTAGTTATTCGCCTCTGACGGATTGCATAGGGAGGCGCCGTGCATTTATTCTTACCTCTAACTGGTCGACGGGAGAAAACTATCACGAAAAGTTCCCTCGGTATTACAGGATCAGACGGTTACTTCAGTTAGCAGTCATGAAGATGTTTGGCTTGAGGAATGTCATCAAATAAAATAATGTCAGATCAGTTATCTTCATTTTTTGTTGTAAATATCGCACGTTGTATTGTCGAGTCGTGAATGGTGTTGACACGTGAATTTCAGTATCCGTGCTAAGATCTTCACTCGGAAATGTAAGCCCAAAATGGTATTTTTAATAGTAGAATACTATGCTAATAAAGATCGTTATTCCAACAATTCACGGAACAATAGTTGGAAAGAGTAGTGTGATACGAAGGTCAAATTCATATTATGCAAGGCTCACGCCCATACATAAGTGCAAGTTCAGCACATTTGAGATTATTCCCAGGTGTTGATTCAGGACGGAAAAAACAATACCTACTCGTGTTGAACCCTTCCGGGACACAACAAACACACAACAAGGGAAGTGGCAGACATTTACCAAGTCCTGGTTGAACGCAGCCTAGCGATGGTCACCACGCAGCCACGGATATCAGGATGGGTCGGCTCACAGCTTGATTCCGTCCAAGCTGAACCGAGAAGCTGTTCTTGTCGTTTTATTACGTGTATGGGAATATCAAACTGCAGTTTACTGGAGGACAAACAGACCGCATGCTGCGCAGTGGGTATCGAAGTCTGGCTTTCTCCGTGGAAGTCTACGCTCTGGCAGCTTTCTTATTGTCTCTGTACAAGCTCTATAAATTAATGCTGGTAATTCGTGGCATTTTTCCTCCTCAACCGTTTTCTTCACACTTCATTCTGTCTCGTCTGATTGATGTTTTTGTCGCACTGCTGTTGTCGTTAGAGTGTTTCTGGTATGGTTTTAACTTCTCATATAGTTTTTTGACACTACTGTTGCTGTGTGTTTGTTTCCTTTCCGTCTCTAATTTCTTCCATAGTTTTTGGTATGCAGGATTAGCATCGGTTTCTGTACGTTCTGAACCGAGCCACCCCAATACCACTGACAACCTCAGTCGAGCCGTGTGAATGAAACCCAGAATAACAGCCACCTCCCCAACCCCCTTCCTCCACTTCCGTGTATCGCTACGTATTGGAACTACGCCCGAGTCTGTACTGAACACATCGATCAATCAAGCCATCGATTAGTGGATCGTTGATTCGGCTGTAGCACGAGGGAATGCGGAAGACAGTAGAGAAGCTTGATAGATCATTGGAGAAAGAGGAGTATGGGAATATGATGTTAAGAAGCTGGCATAACAAAAATTAATCAAACAAATATAACTTCATGGTTGCACAGATGAATAGCCATAGTTTCTAGTGCTCTCTTCCGTGACGGCGTAATATCGTGCTGAAGAGGTGTCCACTTATCATCACAGAGAGGAGGTGTGGACTTTAAGAGTAAAAGAGCAGCGCGCAGTGCATCCGAGCGTACGAGTGCTTGGAACCAAGAACACAGCACAGATTTTACCAACCCAAAATAAGTTCACAGGACGGCTTAAGAGCAATCGATACAATCCCCTTCATCTGGCGCCTTGAGCGTGAGACCGTCTTCCACCGTGAGATCACTGTCTGCATTCTGCACCCATGGCCGCCAATCGCATTTTGGGCGTGCCGCCCTTGTCTGTATGTAGACAGTCATGGTAAATCGCTGGTGACTGGTGGGGTGAAGGGTTGGGTGCCGTGTAAAGCGGCATTCCTTTGGAAAGTATTTCTCTCGCTGACAGGACTGGCACAGGATCTTTGTCTCTCCTGAGTCTGCCAGAAGGGCGTGCGTGAGGAAGGAAGGGCAGGTCTGAAGAAGAGAGGATCTGAGGTGACACGCCATGCAGCCAGAAGCCAGCTCAGAGCTTTGAGTAGAGCTCACACTGCACAGTGTCACCTACACTTCAACTGTCGCAGTCATGACACGCCGCGGCAGATGCAGACAGACTGGGAAATGCGCCTATTTTGCCAAATAAGACAGCTGATTCCAGGCTAGCTGTGTCGTTTAGGCAAACAGAAGGAATATGTGTTTAGAGTATTGATGGTGATCATTACAACAGGTAGTGATGATGGTGGCGTGATGATGGTAGTGGTGGCGGTGATAGTGGAAGTAGTATTGATAGTGCTGGTGATGGTGATTGTGATGGTTGTGGTGTTGATGGCGGTGGTCGGTAGTGGTGGCGGTGGTGGTAATAGAGGTGGTAATGGTAGTGGTGGTTGTGATAGTGATGGCAGTGGTGATGGTGGTGGTAGTAGTGATGGTAATTGCGGTGGTGGTGGTGGTGATGTTGATGTTGGTAGTGACGATAGTGTAGTGGTGATGTAGAGAGCAGTGGTAATGATGGTGGTGATGATAGTCGCAATAACGATAGTGGTGGTGTAGGTGTTGAAAGTCATGGTGGTGGTGATGATCTACGTGTTGACTGAGGAAAAGCGGATGGATGTCCTGAAGCAAAGCGGTAGGAGAAACCAAAAGAAAAAAGAAAAAAACAAACGAATATGAAAAATG
>JAWQFJ010031469.1:35000-50000 GCA_034096865.1 Theodoxus fluviatilis
TCCCAACCTAGATGATCCAACGAGTGGCTTAGATCATCGAAGGCATTGGTAACCTGGCATTACTTTCATTTGCCATTATGTTGCACAAAGTAATTTTGCAGTGTTCACGCTGACTTTCCACTCATGCCTTAGGATTAGGATCGCTGAACATTTTACCTTTTCAACCCCGGGCCAAATGAGCCAATCTTAAGTGGTTCCAACGAAACACACATGACTGTTGAGAAGGATATGATAAAACGAGACAGCGTCAACCCCATTTCATTAAGCCGTTTTACTGCAGTGCAATCCCTTCTTTGCATCTAAATGAAAGGAAAAGGCGTGATTTTATATAGCGACTCACCCATATCTGAGTTTCATACCGATTTGCACTTTACCCCCAGATCACTGGGCCGCTTGGTCAATCCGTCCCTGGCACCTGACTACTAACTCAGTGACAGACAGACTAGATGTATAGGTGCAGGTTTCAGCTTCAACTCCACTCAAAGGGGAGTATTCCAACCCGATGCTGGCTCACGGCTGTCGACAAGGGTTACTCTCACTACAGAGTGCCATCACTGCCGACACAGGCACCCGGTTTTACCCCTGGGTGGGGAAACGCAATGCGAGTAAAACACTTTGCCCAAGGATACAACTCTAAGCTCAACGAAGCTTCGAACGCCGCTACTGTTAGCCACAAGCCACAGCGGGTTAGCGTTCTAACCACTGGCATAGAGGTCCGGAGAAAGTAGTGCGTTAATGTTTTTTCTTTCATCCAAGCAGCAGAATGCCTTTTGCATTTGCCATCTTTTGAAATTAATATAAATTTCCATTTGCAATGACCACGAACTGCTCCCGAGTAACATTCCAGAAAAGTCGACAGTGTTTGACACCGTGTTAGGCTAGTACTCACTGAGTGCAAGGTCATTTTGCAAGAGGGCCACGGGTCCAAGTACGTGCAGAGGTACTAGGTCCAAGACATATCCGGCGAGTTAGTTATCTCCCCTGGAGCGGAAGAGAGCACTTCCGTTTGACTGCATCAGAAGGGCGCTTGCCATGCTTATACCGCATTCCTTGCTTGCTAGAGTGCTTTGGAACTGTCCTTTTTTTCCTTCCCTTCTTTCTTTCGATATATGTTTCTCTTCTTTTTTTTCTTTTCTTTTTCTTTCTGTATCTCCCCTTTTTTTTCCTCTCTCTCTCATCAAATTCTTCGAAATTGTTTACCGCTGATATCCTCTGTTATTTTCCATTTACGTATTGAATACATGCCACACACGAATTATTTTTTCTAGTTACGACCCTCCTGTGCCACAATCCTGACAGTCTTCTACCGTCTGTCTCTAATACTGACACCATGCCTTTTCTGCGATGGAAGCACTGCCGTAGTTCTTCTGTTCTGTTGATAGTCTGTCACATCCGACAGTGACATTCATGTTACTCGGAGTGTGTCCTCGAGCCATTGCACGCTCCATTTCTCGAGGCACAGAACCTCAGGCAGGAAAGTCCCATGTGGCCCACACACTACATTTACATGTGCACTGCTGATGTCTGGTTTGTCTTTCTTCGTCTCTTCAGAACAGCACAGCTGACAAAGTTGTGTTACACACCGTCCCTCAGAAATTCATTGTTGACACAACCTTCCATTTCCTCACCCCCTTCATCGATGCGCAGAGCTGACTTCATCTTGTTTCACATGCATGTATCCTGTCTGGATGGCGCAGGGACGAGCTGGCAGTGACACGTGGGCGTCTGAGAACAAGCCCTGAATGCACCTGCTGCTTCTTGATATGAAGCGTCAGTTTTTCTGTGGAGACCAGTAGTTGCAGCTAGTATTTGGAAATTGGCGTAGAATTAAAATGTTGTTCAAAGTGTGCCATTTGATTATAGTTTTCCCGTTTCAGTGAACCATTTTTATTCTCTTTTGGACGGAATGCCATGTGCAACGTCAAAAGACATAACGTACATTACATGCTACTGCTTGTAAGCGACAGCCCTTTCTGACTGGTCTGGTCAAGGTGGCACAATGAACATTCGATGGTGCATTGGCAAGAACCAGAAAGTGTAAAATAATGGTAGCATAATTTTTTTGTGTCACTTTCTTCGAATTTTCGGTGTAATAAAATACAAGGATGCTTGATCACGAAAGATCAGTAGCACACTTTAACGTAACGAATGAGCTGAAATTTACGGACTCAAAAGGACTAATAATGATAATAACTACTACCATAGGTCTTGACCTTGGAATAATAGTTTCATCTCTCTCTTTCTCTGTCTCTCTCTCTCTGTCTCTCTCTCTCTGTCTCTCTCTCTCTGTCTCTCTCTTCCTCCCTCCCTCCCTCTCTCTCTCTCTCTCTGTCTCTCTCTCTGTCTCTCTGTGTCTCTCTATCTCTGTGTCTCTCTATCTCTGTGTCTTTGTCTCTCTGTCTCTGTCTCTGTGTCTCTATCTCTGTGTCTCTATCTGTCTGTCTGTCTGTCTGTCTGTCTGTCTGTCTGTCTGTCTGTCTGTCTGTCTCTCTCTCTCTCTCTCTCTCTCTCTCTCTCTCTCTCTCTCTCTCTCTCTCTCTCTCTCTGTCACACAGTTGTAGAGACGCTGTTTTCCTTTCAGCTTTGTGTCGGAGTTCCTGAGGGCGCCATACCGAGGCCTGGGACTGCTGCTGGTGCTCCTCAAACAGATGCAGTCCTCCTCCAACGGCAAGCACGCCGTCTCTTCTGGCACCACCAAACTGGAGGAGTACAAACGCAATCAGGTGGGTCGGGATTTTCTTCTCAAATTTGGAAGAAGAGTGAATGGGAAAATGTACGTTTTGTAAACAGCCGAAGAGAGTTTTAAATGATTTTAAAAGGAAATTAGCACGTCTATCTAACATCAACAGAATTACAGACTGGCACGTACGTCTATTTTCAAAAGCAAGTCCATGGATGATTGTTTGATTGCAGAAGAAACAGTCCATTCCTAGTTAATCTATTTGGATTTTTTTATGGGCTAGAGTAACTCAGACCAGTATTCACTAATTCGTTCTTCCATTCCTTTGTCTATCAATTCATTCATGCAATCATTGCATCCTTTGAAGCCATTTGGTCTGATAATCATTAACTCACTCCGTACATCACTCATTAAGTTATTGAGCCACTCAATGTCTCAATAAATCATTCATTCAGTCATATGGTCTCAGAGAAAACTAGTCAATCGTTCATTAAATGAAACAATTGGTAACTCGGGGTGCCCAGTCTACCATCCATTTATCTCGACAAACGCACAACATCACACCCATCTGAAGCAGACGTCACCGTTTCTTATACAGGCAGACGAGCACGACTGCTTGCTGTGCATCAAGTACTCACTCAGACTACAGGCGGGCCTGGCCTTCCTGGTTGAAGACCCGTCTGGGCTGGACACCGTGGCCTCCACCATCATCGCCTCCAACTCCAAGGCCAGGGTCACCGCTCTTGAGGTAAAATAGCAGTGGTCAGACTTTTGTTTGTTGGCATTGTCTTTTCAGACGAGTTGAGATGAGATTAGTACCTGAATGCTGGTGCATCTTGTCTCTTTCTTTGTGCAATTGTCCTCACTCGCCAAATGATCCACAAGCCTTGTGAGCAGAAACGGGGCTCAAGAGCCGTTTAAGAGTAGAAAGTCCCCCATATAAAATCAGTGCAAATGCCCTTGTTCACTGCAGCCACCTTCAATAGTGACTTCATTTTGACTACATTAGTAAATGTGCATCTGTAAATGCTGAGAAAAGTCTGGTCAAGAACAGTCTACATGTATATCCATACGTTACACACGCATAGATGGACATGGTTGCAGCGGAACTGCTTGCGACGAAGGATTTATGAGCAGTGTACAGACCAGCTTTTCTTGAGCACCAAATATGCAAAGCCAGACGTTAATGTGGCAATATAGGCCTTGGGATGAAGTAGAATCAAGTAAAATATAGCATAAGTGAAACTGGTATAATTCTACCAGCCACTCTGTTCTCGGGTGGAAAATGTAGGGATAATTTTGTTTTTTCTTTCTATTCTTGTGCTCATTTTGCTTTGAAATGCACTACTGTGGTGATGTCGACGCATGAAGTGGTCTTCTGTAATACAACGCGCTTCTTTTCCGTGAAGGCTCGTTTGATGCTGAAAAGCAAAAGTGACGAAGCAATGCAAAATAGTTCTCTTTTATTGCATTGCTCAGGGAAAAATGTCATATGACCTACAACCTCGACTATACAACAATGAAGAATGGAACGTTGCGAATGTATAAGGCATGGTTCTAAGCATCTTCGTTACCTCATGTTCTGTAGATTCTGACTCTGGTGGTGTCAGCATCCGGGGGCTTCGACAATGTGTGTGTGTGTGTGTGTGTGTGTGTGTGTGTGTGTGTCTGTGTGTGTGTGTGTTTATGCGACTGTGTGTGTCTGTGTGCGTGCGCGCGCGTGTGTGGGTGTTTGTCTTTGTGTGTGAGGTGTGTGTGTGCACCAGCGCGCGCGCGAGCGCAACCATGCACGCGCATACTTGCACACGCACGTGCATGCGAGTGGGATGGAGTGTGAGTATGGATTTGAAATCGTACCCATCGATGAGTGTGTGTGTATATATGAAAATATAATTTTCTACATATACATTCATGCACGCGGGCGTGAGTACCTGAAAGTGCATATACATGGTGTAAGTGCATGTTCGTAAATACTTGTTGTTGTATATACGTATAAGTAAACACGACATGAATCTGTCGCTCTTTATATGACTTCATACTGATGCTTACAAACTTTCTCTTCTTATTTTTTTCGTTTGAAAAAAAGTTTATAAAACACAACTAATGTGTTGTCGTGATTCGAAAGACAAGGGCATTCTTTCCCTTGATGAACCGGCAACGAAGTCTAAAGCAAGGCAAATGCACATCACTTCCTTGGGTTCCCCACTAGGTGGCGTGCATGAAGTTCATCAACACGCTGCTCAACTCCGCCTCCTCTGCGAACATCCGGGTCTACCTGCAAGAGGAGTTCACTATGGCAGGGATGGATGTAACAGCCCTTGAGAAGGCAAGCAGACATTTTTTCATTTCCCTCTCTTTGTCGCTCTCCATATTTTCAACTTCTACTTTCCGTCCATCATCCTTCTCAGTCGTGTACATTTTATTAGTCCCTTCTATTGTGACGGACAGCATGACGTTCTCTACTCCAACCTTGACAAATATAGAAGAACATTATACGTCTATAGCAGTCTTGAAGTCCGAATGCCATATTGCAAAATTAATGCCAAATTTGACTGAAATAGAGAAACGGTGTATGTTGTTGCAGTCTTGACGTCCGCATTGGCTCTTGGAACGTCAGTACAAAACTTGACAAATATAGAGAAACAATGCATGTCTTTAGCAGCCTTGAAGTGTGCATACCGTCTTGCAAAATTAATGCCAGACTTGACTAATATGGAGAGACAGTGTATTCAGTTGCTGCCTTGAAGTCTGCGTGCAGTCTTGATACGTCAATATCTTTAATATTTCAGAACGCGAGTGGCGACGGACTGGAGTTCGATGACCTGAAACGCGAGGTGGAGGAATGGTGTGCTCGCTTCATCAACGTAAGTTGTGCAGTCTGTTGCAAAAATCTTTCGGCACGAATGGGCGACAACGAATGTTTCCATTGACCGCGTTGTACTGGACCCATTGTGGCATGCTTCGACGGGTTTGACATATGTGTCTACGATTTGGAAGCCCTAAAGAGGCTAGGCACCATCGTCATTATAGGAAATACACTTCTTCCACGGTGCGTGCGATCGCTGCAATGTTTGTCAGAAGAGTTATGTGGGCATTCCAGGAGACCACGGTTGGAATGCATGGCTAAGCATACGCCTCTATGTACAAAGACCTCCTCGTCATGACTGAGTGTGTTGGTTGGCTGATGGTAATCGTTTGTAAAACCGCAAGCTTGACTGTCTATCGATGCCTGCAACGCTGCTGTGCTTGATTAATCAAATGGATCTCATGCTTTGAGTAAATTGTCAGGAAGTATTTTGGTGTAACGAGGCGAAACAAATTATCTGCAGATGAATGGAGCAGTCCCGATGCGAAGTTCTCCACGCATATGTATTTCCGCTATTCTCTGTTTAATATTTTAGCGTTTCCAGTCTTTTCATACAAATCAGCTTTGCTTGACGAATGCGTTTGATGACCCTCATCTCGGAACAGCAGTTTGGATAAGCCACCCTCTCTGCACTAAAATCTATGCTGTCATACACAACAGACCTCTTAGGCTGACGTCAAGCATTGGCAATAATACACAACAAGAAAGGACTCACCCAGCAAACGTATTCTTGTCCGTAGTTGGTCGGACACTTTCAATACAATACAATACAATACAATACAATACAATACAATACAATACAATACAATACAATACAATATAACTTTATTTGTCCCACAACAGGCAATTCAAGTACACTTTATGAGGCAGCAATAAAATAATCAAATAATAATCATAATTGAAGAATACATTAAAATAATGTGATGGGATAAATACATATAAAAAGAAACAGCACACTCGCATGCACACACACTCCCTGCAAACCTCAGCCTCCACAGCACATCACAGGCAACACCAACACCAACAAGTATGCACAAGAACAAGCAAAAACATCTCATATCACAATCATCACCACAAGCACCACAAACCAGCAAAAATGTCAGAAAAGAAAAAATGCAGTTAAAAGGAAACAATCCACCCAACACAAGTGGGCGAAAATCCAAAGCAACAGCACCAACTAAACCTAAGACCACTGAAAACACAACAAAACAACAAGAACAACACATCAAACTAATTGTTCAAAAGTCTGACGGCATATGAAATAAAAGATTTAGAACCTCGGTTCCTTAAAGGGAGGCACGGAGTATCGGCGTCTAGATGGAAGCAAAGAGAAATCTCTCCTCAGACAGTGGTCCAGAATTTCCTAAACTCTCACCGCTTTCTTCAAAATTTGCTGATCACAGAAAGAGGAAAGGTATCTCTGCTTTACTCCAATGATCTTGGAACAGATGTTGACAATAGCATTTAAACTGTTTCTATCTTTAACGGCGAAGCTGTTGAACCAACAAACAAACGAAAAAGTCAACAAACTTTCAATAAAGGACTAATAAAACAAGCAGAGGATTTTCGTGTCGACAGAAAATGATTTAAGTTTTCTCAACAGGTACATTCTTTGGTGACCACGTTTAACGATAGTGTGTGTGTGAGTGTGTGTTTACATCCCATTTCAGCTGACTGTCAAAAACTGTCCCCAAATACTTGTAAGTGTCAACAATATCCACCTCCTCACCATGAATAACACTGGGATGAGCAACATCTCTCTCTCTTCTAAAATAAAAAATAATCTCTTTTGTTTTTGACACGTTTAGTTCCAAAACGTTGTCATCGCACCAATCTACAAAATCAGAGAGGGCAAGACCATGATCGTTTTCTGGGCCTGAAATAGAGACAACAAAGCAGAGTCATCCGCAAACTTCGCTAAATAACTACATTCCTGAATGCTTCTGCAGTTGTCTGTGTACAAAATATATAACAAAGGTGACAACACACAACCCTGTGGAGAACCTGCACATGTGACAACAATGTCAGAAAAACAGCCGTTCACACAAACTCTCTGTTGTCTCTCCACCAAAAAATCCAAAATCCACAGAACAAGTTGATCGGAGAGCTTGAAATCAAATTAGAGTTTTTTCCCAAGAATGTGTGGTTGCATTAAATAAAATGCAGAAGAAAAATCTGCAAAAATGAGGCGTGCATGAGCCTTAGGCTTTTCTAAGTGCTTGTATAGGGTATTAAGAATGAACAGCTTGGCGTCCTGTTCCCCCCTCCCAGCCCTGTAAGCAAACTGCAGTGGGTCAAGACACTTTTCAATGACATTCAAAACCAGAGCCTTCATGATTTTTTCCAATATTTTCATCACAAGTGATGTTAGTGCAACAGGCCTAAAGTCATTGGGTTGTTTGGGTTTCAATAAGCGAAATTAGAGCAAAGATGTGTAATGACTGGCCGATGTCGCTGCCTTGACATTCGCAGAGAGAGCCATAGAGTAATTAATTTATCAAATCTGCCATACAATTTCCCTGCAAGGACTAAGACAGCTCACATCAATTCTAAGCATCGATACGAGTGATCACTGCATTTTTAAGAGAGCGTAACTTTTCACAAATTACAAAGTCTGCAACATGATAATTAAAATCACATTTCGTGGGAAAATACAAGCTTGCAGTCAAACATCCAATGACGCAGGCTGACCTGATTTTGTGAAATTTTCCTTGTTGATAGTTGATTGCCTGGGAAATGACACTGTCCGCGCTTTACTGTAGTTATGTTTGCATTGCAGGTTGATGCACTACTCCGAAGACTGAAGGTACGTTTGCCTTTCAACCACCATGCCCCCCCCCCCCTTACTGAAATGTATGCAAGGTAACGATTTAATGTGGTTATTCGTATTTGACTGGCTAACATCCAGATACTAGCTCGTAGTGCGCTTTTTATAATTATTGGAAGCTTTCTTGGAGCAGTTTTGTTCTATTTACTGGGATATGTCTTTTTCCACAAGGATCACCTTTAATCTTTGGTATCTACTTCATTTGCATTTCGATTTGTTCTCCTTAAAATCAACATATTTTCCCCAAGTATTTACCGACTGAATGTTTCACAAACAAGACCGTCTACGCGCAATCGCCTTACGCATTGAGGTTTCAAATGCTGTGCGCATTTGTGTCTGTGCGTATGCGTGCACGCGTGCGTGTGTGTGTGATTTTATGGGCGAGTGTCGTTGATTTCTGTCATTCTCGATCCGCACGCGTGTTTTGAGTACAACTGTTAAATACATCTTGTGTATTTCTACTAGTTTTCTGAGTCTTTTCTTACGTATTGATCTACTGTCATGTACGTGTCATGTGTGTGTGTGTGTGTGTGTGTGTGTGTGTGCGCGCGCGCGTGCGTATGCTTATGTGTGTGTGCGCGTTTGTGTGTCCGGTGTGTGTGCGTGCGTGTGCGCCCATGCTCATCCCTGGCATGCAAGTATTGCACGTTGACCTGTGGTTGGCTGCAGATGGAATGGAGAGGCAGCAGCACCCCGAGGGACCGAGGGGACGGCTTTGGCCGGCTGGGCAGCTTCCAGGTCTACCCGCCCCCCTCCCCCCTGGCCCTGCTTCCTGGTGAGTAGGGGTGCCACTGCACTCAGTGACTCTTGCGCCCAGGGTGCGGTGGCTGTAGCCTGGACTGCTTCACTGAAGGTACACGGATAACTAATGAAGGAACTATCAAGACGTGGGCGGGTAGAGGGAGTCGTGAGAGTATTAATATGAATGCTATTCGATGACCTTACACAAAGTTATTGCGGAATGGAGAAACTGCGTTGTATGTTGAACCGTAATAAAATTCATTTGAAGGAACTTTGAAAGCATGGACTGGGGGAGAAAGAAGTCAAAGTATCAAGGTCAATGTATTCAAGTGGCATTACACTATTTTTTAATAGACAGAGAGAACATTAGGTTTTCCCGTTATAACTCTTACTAGGTTTAGTCAGCTTAGCGTCCAATCTCTTCTCTGTCTGCCTCTGCCTGTCTCTGTCTGTCTCTGTCTGTCTGTCTCTGTCTGTCTCTATATGTCTCTATCTGTCTCTGTCTGCCTCTGCCTGTCTCTGTCTGCCTCTGCCTGTCTCTATCTGTCTCTATCTGTCTCTATCTGTCTTTATCTGTCTCTGTCTGCCTCTGCCTGTCTCTATCTGCCTCTGCCTGTCTCTGTCTGCCTCTGCCTGTCTTTATCTGTCTCTGTCTGCCTCTGCCTGTCTCTATCTGCCTCTGCCTGTCTCTGTCTGCCTCTGCCTGTCTCTGTCTGCCTCTGCCTGTCTCTATCTGTCTCTATCTGTCTTTATCTGTCTCTGTCTGCCTCTGCCTGTCTCTATCTGTCTCTGTCTGTCTCTGTCTGCCTCTGCCTGCTTGCCTGCCTGCCTGCCTGTCTCTATCTGTCTGTCTGTCTGTCTGTCTGTCTGTCTGTCTGTCTGTCTGTCTGTCTGTCTGTCTGTCTGTCTGTCTGTCTGTCTGTCTGTCTCTCTCTCTCTCTCACACACACACACACACACACACACACACACACACCACGCACGCGCGCGCGCACACACACATACACACACACACACACACGCACATGTCCATGCAAGCACGAACGCACATAAATTTGGAATATATCGATCATAGTTAGCAAGTGATTTACCGGTTTTCCCCATTAACCCCTTTTCTGCAAATCCCCAGGTCAAAAAGGCAAGACGGCATCAGTCGAGGGATGGAGGGGACACATGCATCCTGGAAGACAGATGTTGCTTCACAGCAGTTCCGAGCCCCACCTCAACCCCCCTCAACCCTTCCGCCCCCCTCCACTAACCTCCCACCCCCACTCCCACCCTCCCCCAGCCTATTCCCCAACAGCCATCGTTACCCGCAACCCGCTCTATAAAGCAGACAGCTCCGATGAATGCACGGCGGGTAAGTGGTTAAAGTCAAATTTATTTCAAAGTAATCAATTCAAAGGTCGTAGCATTTTCAGTAAATCTTATTTAAGGATCAAACTTATTGCAGAATAATTGAATGGCTGATTTGTTGATTCCCGAGATTGCTCAATGCGTGCATAACTTGCCAATTTCACACAAAGAGTAACAATTGCAATGTCACATTTTCCATTCGTGTTATTTTCGGTACCGTCATTTCTGTAGTTATCACTGTTCACATAGAAAGAACAGCAGGCGTGACTGTTTCAATGGTAACTGCAGCAACTGCAACAACTGCAACAACTGCAACAACTGCAACAACTGCAACAACTGCAACAACTGCAACAACTGCAACAACTGCAACAACTGCAACAACTGCAACAACTGCAACAACTGCTGTGGCGTTCTGTCATCATCACCATCGTCATTGAAAACCTAAAAGGTGGATCAGAGAAGCGGTGGAATCGTCCCAATTTACGTTCATGTTTTAACCACTAATCTTTTTCATGATATTTCTCAAGAAAGTGTGAGGACTGAACTTTGCAACTCGAGCTGGGTACACAGCAAACTGAGTGCATCTTGCATCTGCTTATTTACAGGGTTGTCGGACTTAGAATACTCTCCTCAAGAACTGGTGACGTTTGTCACAAACTACAACATCCACCATCTTCGCAAGCCTGCTGTTGAGTCGCTTATCTCCCTGTTCAATACGCATGCGCAGAAGGCGAAGGAGAATCCTTTGTCTAGAGATGAGAAAGTTCAAGTCGCCCTGGAGGTAAACTAAGAAAATTATTTTTGACCTTTGTACATGTGACCCTACAGACTGAAAGCAACGTTTCCAACAGAAATGTTTTAAAGTCGATCTTTTGTATTGAAAGCTCTTTTGTGGTAACTAAAACTAATATTTGCGCATGGAAACATGCGCCAACAATCTTTCGTAAATGAATGTGTGGGGTTAAATGTTAACGCGGTTTGAGAACAGATATGAGTGATATGTCGCTACATACGAGCATCACTTATCCTCTTGTACTGTTCTTCAGCTGAGCAGCATAGCCCGGGTGGAGACCAGACTGAAGCTAATGTTCTTTCTCTGCCAGGCGGACAGAGTCTTGCGCGACCTCACTCAGGTAGGACCTTGACACAGATGGTGTTTCTGCCTTTGGGTTGTGTGTATTGGTAGTGGCTCATTTGTAGGGCGTCGTAAATGTTCAAAAATGTTTAGAAGATTGCGTTATACAAAACAGTTTGTGGAAATACGTGTGGGCCTGTGTAAACGGTTTTTTAATGCAATATCAGATGTGCTTTACCTTTGTTATAAACGAGAATTTTATAAAATGATAATGAACAAATCATGTATTAAGCCGAGCAGATAACATTTAAAACAAAGTGTTGCATTGTGAGTTATAGAATTGAAAATTAAATTCTAAATGCTTTAACTTTGTGTGGTAATCAACGACTAGAAAAGAAATCAATGAATAAACGGAATAGAGTTTTCCGATTTATCAACCTTTGTAGGCCTATTTAAGGCTAATGACTACAAACTCACGAAAGCTTATCGGAGTAAGAGTAAATCAAATATTGAATTCCCAAAGTATTCACCTTTTGCAAACCGCATATGAAGAGACGGTGGTTCTATTCTTAACCGGCAACCACAGAAAGAAAGAAGGAAGGAAGAAAAGACAGAAAGAAAGATAGACCCTACTGAAATTATTTTAGTTTTCGATTTGTGTCTTTGAATTTCATTTTCTGTTTTCCCAGAAGTGCAATGCTGTCACTGAGTCCTGTAGGCGGGTTCTGGAAAGTAACAAAATCCGCGCACTGCCACGGGTGCGTACATCTATGCATTATTACACCCTTAAGCGTGCATCTTTTTCAGTCCATTTATCTGAAAAAGGACATTTTTGGATATTCGCACAGAACATGGTTGGCGTACATCTATCATTATCGCGTGTTATACACTGTAACTTCATTTTCCAGCTGTTCAAGTGCTGTTTTTCTAAACGTCTCCTTTCTTTCCACGGAGAAAACACTCAACAAGAACAAATGTACGATTCTCCTTTGTTTAATACCCTTGTGTCACGTTAATACAGCCAATTACGGCTTCATTATATAACTCAGCACCTTGTAAATAACTTGTCATAAGAGAAACACATACCTTACTATATGCGTCTATTGATTACGTCGTCCCACAAAGAGCTGTTTTGGGTAAATGTCGCCGTTTCTAATCAACACATGCTCTGTTGACAGATTTACCAGTTCTCTGTGCCCAGCCAGATTCAGGAATCAGAACAGCAACCTCTTGGTATGGTGAGTATGGAACTTTTAAAACGGCGTGCATAATGAAAACAGGAAGCACGAAGACCCGGAATAGGATAATTACGCAATATCGACCATATAACCAAAACGAAACATGACCAAACAAAACATCTTATTTCATTTTGTAACTGAATATTCAACTTATGAAAAAACCCACCCGGCAAAATGGGTCAGGGGGGGGGGGGTGAGGAGCGTGAGGGAGTGAAGGAGAGAACGGAGAGCGAGAGAGGGGGCTCGGTCGAGGGGGGAGGAAAGGAGTGAGGGAACGAGAAGAAAGGCGCGAGAGAAGGGGGGGGGGGGGGGGGGGGGGGAGGGACGTTGAGGTGAGGGGGGGGGGGGGAGGGGGGGGGAGTGGGGGGACGGGGGGGGGGGGGGAGGGACGGGGACCCGGGGGGGGGGGAGGAGTGGGGGTGGGATAGGGAGGGCGTGTGGGTAGATGAGTGGGAGGAGGAGAGAGAAGGGGGCGGAGAAGGGGGGGGCGGGGGGGCGGGTCCGGACTTGGCGGGGCGGGGGGGGGGGGTGGGGGAGGGCGGGCGACATGGGGCGGGGGGGTGGAGGGGTGGGGGGGGGGGGGCGAGGTGCGGGGGGGGGACATGGGGGGGGTAGGGGATGGGGGGGTGGGGGGGGGGGGGGGGCGATGGGGGGAGGGGGAGGGGGGGGGGGGACGGGGGGAGGGCGGGACAGTGGGGGGGGCGGCGAGGGGAGTGTAGGGAGCGGGTGGGGGGGAGGGGTGGGAGGGGGGGGGACTGGGGGGCCGGGAGGGGGGAGGGGGGGGGGAGGGGACGGGGGGGGGGGGGGGGGGGGACGTGTGTGGGGGGGGGGGAGGAGGTGGGAGGGGGGGGGGAGGGGGCACACAAGGGGGTGGGGAGACACTGGGGGGGAGGGCGGAGGGGGGGAGGGAGGGGGGGGGGGGGGGGGGGGGGGGGGGGACACGGGGGGGAGGGTGAAGCGGAGAGGGGGGGGGGAGGGGGGGGGGGGGGACAGGGGGGGGGAGGGGGGGGGAGGGGGGGGGGCAGGGGAGGGGGAGAGGGGGGGGCGAGTGGACTGGGGGGAGGTTCGGCGGGGCGGTTTGGGGGGGAGGGCGGGGGAGTGGGAGGGGGGATGGGCGGTGTGGGGAGTTGGGGGGGGTCGGGGGGGGGGGGAGGGGGGGGGAGGGGGGCGAGGGGGAGAGGTGGGACGGGACAGGGGGGGAGGTGGGGGATGAGGGTGGGGCGTGGTGGGATGGGTGGGGGGGGGGGACAGGGTCAGGGGGGGACAGGAGGGGTGGGGGGGGGGGAGGTGGGGGGCGGGGGGGAGGGGGAGGGGGGACAGATCGTAGAGGGCGGGGGGACGGTCGTGGGGAGAGGGGGGAGGGAGGGGGGGCCAGGTGGGGCGGGTGGGTTGGGTGGCGGGGTAGGGCCGGGGACGGGGGGGGAGGGACGGGGGGGGGGGGGGACAGGGGGGGGGGGAGGGGGGAGGGGGGGTGGGGGGGAAGGTGGGGGGGGGGCACTGTAGGAGAGGGGGGCGATGAGGCGGGGGAGAGAGAGGGGGGGGATGTGGAGAGTGGCGGGGGGGGGGGGGGGAGGGGGGGACGGGGTTGGGGAGGGGGCGTGGGGTAGTGGGATGGGGGGGCTCGGAGGGGGGGCGGTGGGGGCCGGAGGGTGGGAGGATGGGGGGGGGGTGGAGGGCGGGAGGGACGGGGGGCGGATTGGTGAGTGGGGGACGTTGGTGGGGGGCCGGGCGGGGGGTGGGGGGGGTGAGGTGGGGGGTGGGGGGGGGGAAGGAGGAGGGGGCGGAGGATGTGAGATGGGGAGGACTGTGGGGGGGAGTGAGGGGGAGTTGCGGTGAGTTGGTGGGGAGGGGGGGGGGGAGCGGTGGGGAGAGGAGGGGGGGGGTGGGTCGGGAGGCGGGGGGGGCGGCGGTGGGGGTGTGGGGTGGGTCTGGGAGGTGAGGACGGTGGGACGGGGGGGGGAAGGGGGGGAGAGGGCGGGGTTGGGAGGGGAGGGGATGGGGGGGGGGAGGGGGGGAGTGCAAGGGTCCGTTGGGGCAGGGGTAGGGAGAGGCGTGGCGGGTGGTGAGGGGGGCGGGATCGGGGGGGGGGGGGGCGGGGTGTGACACTTTGGGGTGGCCGAGGGGAGGGAGGGGCGGGACCGGGGGGGGGACGGGGGGGGACGGGGGAGGGGGGGACAGGTGGGTGGGGGCGGGGACGGGGCCGGGGGGTGGGGACGG
>JAWQFJ010031471.1:0-7500 GCA_034096865.1 Theodoxus fluviatilis
AGAGAGAGAGAGAGAGAGAGAGAGAGAGAATCTGAATCTGAATCTGAATCTTTATTATCAAGGCCAGCGACCCATTGTAATTACATCTCAAAACAATAGACAACGAACAATATTTGCTGTCATATCATCAAAGCGATCTACGAGTTGTTTTCACACTCCAATCGACATTCACGTAGTTTAAAAGCATAGTAGATATACATGGCTATTGATCTTAATTTCTTAGTATTTTGAGCTTGCATCAAGTTAGCCACTGTGTATACCCCAATATGTTTTGGTAACATGTAATTCAAGTATTTCGATCGCAAGGCATCATATGCATTACACTTTAGTAGAAAATGTTCCTCGTCCTCATCTTCCCTGCAAAATGGACATTGTACGTTATTCGTGTCTGAGTATCTCATGTTTGTCTTCAGAACATTTATTCCAAATCTGAATCGAATGAATATATCCCGAAATTTCTTGATATCAATCATATTCAGGTACTTTTCTAGACACACGTTTTGCTTGAAGGAGGAATACCACTTATAGCGTTCACTGCTTATGTTATTGCTATTCCAGTTTTGCAAGTAGCAGTCCATCAACCTCTGTTTAAAGTAGAATAAAAACAGCTTTACATTCTGAACGCCTCCGTTTAGCCACACAAATCCAAAACCCAATCCATATAGGCAATTTCTAACAGAATCAGCCCAGTTTCGTTTCTCTGGGATAGAAGACTTGAGTAGCATTTTGTACGCCTGCTTTGGAAGTCTATCATCTTTCATACTACATAGTTTAAACCAGTACTTCAAGACTCGGACATTGCTGTTGACATACAAAGGAAATCTTCCCAGATCGCCGTATATCATGTGGTTGGGTGATCTGTGATCAACCCCAAGAAACTTTTTGCACGCAAACGTGTGTATTCTTTCTATTTTTTCCTGTTTATCAAGTCCCCAGATCTCTGCTCCATACAAAAGGGACGCCTGAACCTGTGCATCAAACAATTTGGCAAAAACACCTGTGTCAGTACTTCTGACTCTCCAGAGTGCTTTTAGCACATGTACACTTTTCCTTTTGCCTCTGACTGCTATATCATCCTGCGAAGCATCAATGGACAGTTTGGTTGTAAATACAAAGCCGAGGTATTTATACCAATTTACAACTTGAAGTCTAGTTCCATCAAGTATCCAACATTCTCGCGAAGCCAAATGACCTCCTTTTCGAAAAACCATGACTTTTGATTTATCTTTGTTTATCTTCAAACCCAACGTTTTCGAAATGTATGCTAGATTACTAATTTGGTTTTGGAGGCCTGTTGGTGAGGTCGAAAGCAGTACCACATCATCGGCAAACAGTAGCATAAATATTTCTAGCATACCTGGCATGAGCTGCACCCCGTGTTTACCTTTTGCACGAACATAATCTGCGACCGTTTCGATAAACAAAGAAAAAATAAAAGGACTCTCCATTGCTCCTTGTTTAAGTCCGAGTGGACAGTCAAAGAAATCCGAGAGCTCGTGTCCCCACCGAACGCATGACTGTACGTTGGTGTACATGGCCTTTAACATCAAAGTGAATTTGGTTGAGAGGCCTGCAGCCTTTAAGACTTCCCAAAGTTTACTACGGTTCACAGAATCAAAAGCTTTGCTGTAATCGATAAATGAAACATACAGTTTGCCCCGCCCATTACCGTAGACATGTTTCAGTATCATGGAATACAAGGTAAAGATGTGATCCACAGTCGAATACTGCGGTCGGAATCCGGCTTGCTCTACGCAGATTTTATTCTCCAACACTGTCCAGGTACGTAAACGTTTTGCTATTATGGAGGTAAAAATCTTACACAGAGCATTAATAAGGGAAATACCTCTGTAGTTGTCAGTGTTCCTGACATCGCCTTTCTTATGTATAGGTACTATGACTGAACGTGACCAGGTCTGCGGGAAGTAGTGGGAGTTAAACATAGCATTGAATAAACAGGTCAAAAAGGGAACGATTTTCTCTCCAGCTGCTTTGTAGCAGCCTCCGGGTAGTCCGTCAAGGCCTGGTGCCTTGGCTGCTCTGATCCTTCTGATAGCATGTCTGACTTCATCAGCAACAATGGGAGCATCTAGGGTATCATGGAATACCATGTCTCCATTGTTTGACACTCCTGTATGCAAATTATCTGTACTTTGAAACAACTTTTCAAAATGATTCTTCCATGCTTGTATACTTATGTTAGGCTGGGGGGATGGCTGCTTGGTATATTTTCTAATCAGGGTCCAGAATGCTAGGGAATCGTTTCGACTTTTAACAAGTTTATTCCTAGTTTCGGAATAGTATGCCTTTTTCTTTTCTCTCATCAAACTTTTATACTGGCGTCGGGTACTTAAGTAGTTTTCATTGTTTACATCGGATAGATCTCTTCTGTATTGTTTCAAGGCAGTTTGCGTGGCTCTTTTCTGTCTTCTACACTCTTGATCAAACCAAGAGCTTTGCTGATTTTTTATTGCCGTCCCAACTTTAACTTCTATTTTCATGCATTCTGTACACCGTGTTAGAGAAGTTGTAAATATTTGTATAGCTGCCTTAACTGAGACATCTATTTCCTGACTTGCTTTTGTCAGCTGTTCATCAAACTCTTCAGACTGAATCTGCTGCCTAAACAATTCCTCTTTACTCGAATCCCAGGTAAATTTGACACACGATTTCGTTGTATGCGAAGTACTCAGTATTGGTTTCTTGGAACCAAAGTGGATTTCTAACGGCATGTGATTTGATTCCACACGAGCTGCTACAGTCATATCAATGGAGTAAGGTAGATAGTTTGCTAAGACGAGTCCGTAGTCGATCACGCTATTCCCGTGGGGAGATACGTATGTAAAACGCCCTAGCTTGTCACCATTTGTGCTACCATTCAACACAGCAATATGATGAACTTTACACAGTTCTCGTAGTATCTTCCCAAATGAATTTACTCCATTATCTTGTGTCTTCCTTTCTATTACGGATGTGCAGGGACATGACAGGTAAGTTGTATCAATATTTATGTCATCATACTCTTCCTCATCTTCTACATGGATATCCCAGGCTGCTATTCTGGCATTAAGGTCACCGCATATAAGGATCACTGAATTTGGGTATATTTCTTGGATTCTCATAATCAAATTTTCTATCAAATATATGTTACATGCTATTTCTTTTCTAGTGTAATACGGGGAGTCTACAGGCGGAATGTAAGCACATATTATAGTTGTATCTCTTATGACAGAGTTACAGATTCTGAAAGCTAGGATATTGTCATAATCACTTTCTAGCTGCATTGCACAAGCTGCTAGTGTCCTTTTTATAAGTACCATCACTCCTCCCGAACATCTACCTTGTGTACTCAGTTTGACCCCTGGAGCATGCAGGAATGTATAATCCTGAAAATATAGCCCAGGATCAAAATCAACAGATGTAAATGTCTCGAGCATACAACAAACGTCAAAACTGTCAATGTATTCAAGAAATCCGGGCTCTGAGAGTTTAGAAGATAATCCTTCTACATTCCAACTCAGCAGTTTCACGCTGCTGCTTGTGTCAGAGCCACGGATTTCATCACGGGTAGCTCCACGTTGCAATGGGTTCTGGCAAATGTCAAATGGAGGAACATAATCCAAAAACCCAGGTTCGTCTAGGCTTGCTGATATGCCGCCTATGTTCCAGCATTGAATGCTGAAGCGTTTAGTTGCAGACCTAGATGTCTGCGAAGTTCCACTAGGACCACGCCTGCGGTCCAAAGAAACGTCGTGTCTGGATCTATTCAGGTACAGCAATGGGCGCCGGCCGCACCCTCAGGTTCTAGGCTCATCCCCTTCTTTCTGGTGTGCAGGGTTTAGGGGTCGCCGTAGCCTGCCGTCCCAGATTGATGGTGGACCCATGTCTGCCAAATCGGGGCGAGAAGACTGTTCGTCTTCCACAACACTTATGAAATCTTCATCTTCATCTCCCGAATCTTCGTGAGGTCTGTCTTCTACACCCGTTTCCCTTTGCACTGGTGGAAAGTCAGTTTCTGTATTCTGCAGATCCACCTTCCTCGTAGTGTTCTCAGGTTGGTTCCCACGGCCTGACTTTGATTGTCCGGTCTGTAACCACTGCAGAATACTTTGTTGCGATTTGGGATTTTTCTTGGGGTGTCGGGCTTGCAGTTCGTCATGTCGAGGCTGTAATTGCAGGGAGTCAGTTTTTCTCATGTCGTGCGTGAGATGCATTTTCTGAGGCTGCAGCTTTAATACCGGGGCGTTCTCCAGGCTTGCTGGTGCGCTCTTGCTACCACCCGCATTGGAACGCTTCTTTCTTCGGTAATACGTCTCAGAGGATCTGCAGTGTCTCGCCAACCTGTCTTGGGACCCTTGTCTATCCACTTCTGCAGCGGTTCTGAAGTTGGTTTCAGGCAGCGTTGGAATATGGAATTGATGCTGAGCTGGTGTAGTTGATGCCTCCGAGGAGACTCTCCAGGAGTTTTGAGGCGTCTCCGGGGGGACTCTCGAGGAGTTCTCCGGGGGGACTCTCCAGGAGTTCTGAGGCATCTCCGTTGGGACCCTCCAGGAGTTGTGAGAGGTCTCAGGTGGGACTCTCCAGGAGTTGATCCTAGTATTGGGGTGTCCGTTTGTTGTTTGTAGGGCATGCTCGCATGCACCACAGTCAGGTCGTTGAGGTGAGGATTGCTGAGTTACCATTTCTCGCGTTGTAGAAAAGGGAGCAGCAAAGGGTGCAGAGCCAGGAGCATCGTTGTAGTGGTTTACAAAGCTGGTGTATGATCTGGTTGGTACCTGGAAGTCCTGGTGCTGCCGGGCATCTTGGCTCGCAGTCCTCCATGTCTCAGTGCCGGGTTTCGTTGAAGGACGGTTCCTTGAGGCACTTTGGTTCCTAGAGGTGTACTGCTGCCTGGAATAGGAGGTTGACCTGTCTTCTTCCCTAAAGCATAGCTTGCTGTTCCTATAGAAGGCGTGATGTCCCTGGCGTCGGAGATCTCGTAGCGTCCGGGCTTGTCGTGATGTCAGCTCTCCTGAGATCTTTACACCTAGATGTCCCATAGGGTTTCGACCGGACTTGAGTAGCATCATCTTGTCTTGAAAAGTGGTCAGCTGTACAAGAACAGGACGAGGTTTCTGTGATTTACTTCGGATAGGTGGACCAAGCCTTTGTACCCTTGTAATGTCCTTTTCAGACCACGTCACCCCAGGCACAGTCTCGCGGAAAAGGCGCAAGACTAACTGTACACAACTCCAGTAGGATTCCCGTCTGTCTTCGTGGACTCCAAACAGTCGTATGCCGTTGCATCGTGTGACGGCCTCGAGATTCTCGATTTCACTGTCGATCTTGAGAGTCTTTTTCTGTTGCTCGGTGTACAAATTGTTGAGATGGATCTTCATGTACTCCGTCTCTGTCTGTAGGTTTTTGAAGGAGTCCAGTGCTTGTTGTAGATGCTGCCGATTCTGGTCGTTGGTAGTCTGCATCCATGTTTTCATTTCCTCTAGTTCTGTTTCTGTCTCTGCCAGTTTCATCTGCGTTGCAGTCATGTGTTCTTCCAACCGTGTTTCCCATCGTCTGCCAAGTTCAGTCGTAGTCGTTTCCGTGACGTCTTCAATGTCGCTTCCTGTTTCACCCTGTGAACCTGACCCAGGCCCGGGGTTGGGCTCCACAGATCCGCTCAATAGGATGAGTTCAGAAAGGTCTTGTAGATTTTTGGGTGGACTGTCAGGCTTCAGGACGCATGCCAGAAGCATCAGTGTAGCTAACCCTGAGACGAGTAGCACCTGGACCGCTGAGGAGCGACGACAGCGACTCATGTATACTCTCGGGCGAAGTGAAGCAGAGTCCGTTTCAAGTTCACTTGTAAACGGAACTCCCATCGGCCCATGCGCGAAATCGTCGCAGGCGCCTGTCTTTCCACGCCTTGCACGGGGAGCTCGTGCGGCATGAAGTCCAACACGAAGGCGATACGCCTCGATGTCGATACCCATGACTGCAGGCGTGAGCACTACTCGATATCGCGCATCACCACAGAATCACGTCAAAAAGGCTACACAAAAGCACAAAGTATTTTCACCACTGAATTTAGTTTAGTAATTTTGTCTACCTGATACCACTTCGCGCGAGTTCATGTGTTCTTCCTCGCAAATGAAATCGCAAGTCAAACAATGTAATCAGCAAGCTGATGGTTCATTAATGAATGACCTCTCACACTCAACACAAACGAGAAGTGTACCACTATGTATCAGATATTGAAACACGAACTATAATATCCGATGAAAGGTCACATTTCGTATCACTCCACTGCCTTCTCGAACACGTTAGAGTATGTCGATGCCGAACGTAGTAGTCACTGCCGACGACAGCAAGCCACGGCAAATCTCATTCAGTCACAATGTCGCATGCATGTAAGCATATTCAAACGAAGAAAGCGCGATAATTTCTGTACATGGGAACAAATGTTTGGGAAAACTCACAATGCTGGATTTCATCCGAGTCCAAGTTTGTGGCTAAATATCCACGGTCCATTCGACGAACAAAACACAGCCTTGAATCACAGATAACGGGAGCTCAGCGAGGCACGTCCGCACGGCTCGACTGCCAGCTGAAGAGTGAGAGAGAGAGAGAGAGAGAGAGAGAGAGAGAGAGAGAGAGAGAGAGAGAGAGAGAGAGAGAGAGAGAGAGAGAGAGAGAGGTAAGTTACTTACTGAACTTTAGGCCTTTGCGTTTTCCGATTACATGATAACACTCGCTGTCTTCGCAAACTCGTTCACATCTCTGGCCGCTTTAGTGACGTCACGACAACATGCCGGGCTTCTGAGATGTTCCCTATTGTGGAAAGAAATGTGCTGGTGAACAATTATTCCCCAACAATCCTGAACTTGGCAAGAAATGGATAACTGCTGTCCAACACAATTTATCGGTTACTATTGTCAGCAAGGGATAGAATCCCAGCGACCCAGAACTCGTAACCGCTATTTAACAGTGTTTGTGTTAATTACACACCTCTTAATGCGTTCAGATTTGCGTTCAGACAATTTTCCATTTTTCTTCTTCAGAATCATTTCAATTGTTTCCAACTACAGTGTTCATAATTTGTCGGTGATGACTTTGGCAACTTAAAGCACTTTCCGGATGTAGCGTAGACTTTTGTTTGTGTAGGTACGCAACTCTAACCGTGATCCCTCATTATTTATTGATTCTGACAAGAATGCAAGTGATTATAGGACTGTTTGTGACTGGCTACATTTTTCTCCGTGCTGCTGCGTGGAAGCTGTACTCTGTGTTATGAACCGTCTCTACTCGGGATTAGGGAATAATTCTACGAAAAGAAACAGAAAAGCGCCTGGTCAGCACTGGCAGAGTGACGTGTGCAATGATTATCATTCTAAATCCACAGCTGCTTCAAATGTACAAGGGCGACTGTTAAACGACTTTATTCTCGTCAAAGTCGTGTCTTAACAGCTAAATAAATGCGCACACAGACGAAAAAGGAAAAAGGGTTTCCACCTGCTGAACATC
>JAWQFJ010031471.1:12500-22500 GCA_034096865.1 Theodoxus fluviatilis
CGTAATGTGTTGCGTTATATAACACAAGGTCTTAGCGCAATTTTCCTATTGCGACAGTGTCGCTCATCATAGCTTCTAGATAACGATATGAATGTAGGATCCTTGTCCAGTTGGTTTTTGAAAACTTTAGTAGTCGGTGCAGTCTTGAGCTGAAACGGAAGGTTATTCCACAGGTTAGCAACACGATTACTGAAACAATACTTTCTTAAGTTAGTATTACTACGTTGAACAAACACTTTTCCGTCTGCATTTCTCGTACTGGTACAACTTGGTGACTTAAAGAAGTTGCTCCACTCCACGTCTACGAGATTATTGTATGATTAATAAGTCTCTGTTAGGTCACCACGAATCCTTCTTCCTTTAGTGAGTGCAGATTCAAATACTCTACGCGCTCGCTGTAAGACATCTCCCGACATTCACTCAACAACTTGGTAGCCCTGTGCTGGACTCGCTCCACAGCCTCTGTCTTTTTAAATGTGGGTACCAACATCACTTGCCCATATTTCCGCATTTCCATGCGAGAATGGAGGTATATGAAGGAGATTTCCACTCCATGTACTGGTTCTGGTGCTGGCCATAGAAGACGCCATTATTTTTGCAAAGTCCGTCTCGTTTTCGATTTCAAAATGGCCGCTGCGTGAATAACGTCTATGGAAGTCCGTCATAAGAATCTTGTTGTTTTTTTTTAATTTAGCTTCGTGATTGACAAAAAATGTCTGAATAATTAAGTGAGTGTTGATGTCTTCACTTTGCTTACCATGTTTAACTTAATGATTCTTTTCAATAAACAGAAACGGTTTCGAAAAACGACAAAGGAGGTGCCAAATCCTCGCTTTTCCCACCATGACAGACTCCGTGCATTGACAACCAGCAGATGCCGTGTCTTTACTCCCAGGAAACGCTCTAGATCAGAGCTTGCTCATTAGAGTATAGATGGCATCATTTGCTCTCCGTCCGTTACGTTCCAGATACACGCCCCGCACGTCTAGCACCCTGAACAAAGAGGGGTTAGCCTTCCACTGATGGGCTACATTAGTGAGCTCGTCCGACGAGAGGGGTGCGGACCTCGCTCCGCTGGCGGGCCACGGTATCTGGCTGCGATTTTACATAGGGGCTCATGCTAGAAACATGGCGGAATCGCCTTGTCAACAGCTGCAAATATGATATTTACCGTAACCCAATTCAGCTGATAGTGAAGCGCATTGCGTACACCAGTTTGTCAATTGTTCACACATTATTGTTATTCTGTGTGCGGAATAACCGTCCGTGATTGTTTACGTGAGCTATTTGGTTGTCAATCTATGTGGGAGTCACTGCAAATTAAACGACCAACATCACGTCCCTCTCCTCGGATGAGTCCACTAGTGTGGTCCATCAGCGGAAGGCCAAAGGGGCCGCTGTGGGAATCGTCGCACACGCCGAATCTGAATCATGATATTAGTTTCTCTGATGCAGAAACATTTTTGTTTCATGCACACGATATCATCATCGGTCACATGCAACGACTTGTCTCAATGAGACATTTCAGTTGACTCCAGCGAAAGTGATAGTTAATACATAGTATATGACTGCTGGGTAAAACGGTACTTTCAGAGTAAATTACGGAGTTCAGCGTGAATGACACGTGAATGACACGTGAAAACACTAATAAATTTGATATCTTCATCTACGCAGGTTTAGGTCAGGCTGTGAATCTAGACCAGGCTAAATGTTGTTGCCACACATACAACTCCGTGTGGAGTTCGCAGCAGACGAAGCATGAAAAACAAAACTAAGCACCTCTTTGTGACATCGAAATAATCCAATTCAAGACCTGCCGTGGGTTCTATGGATGACGAACGTCTTTCGTGCGACTCAACCATTTACGTCCTCATTCTGTGCGTGCTATTTTGATGCAAATCAAAATGCTTTTATGGCAGTGTTAGATCAATGACATGGAGCAATAAGTATTAGTTGGAATGAGGACATTCCGATTGTGAAGAAGAACAGAGAACGAAGAACGCAGTAAACACTAGGTTATTGGGTGCTCGTGTCACATGATGGTATTGTGAAATGTCCGTGCGAGATGCAGATGGCTCTCTTCAGGATTGATCGACAGGTCAATTTACTGATTGGATGTTGACCTGGATATAGTTATCAAAAACGACAGAAAGTAATAGCTGTGAAGACGTGCAAGTTAGGCACCCATCACCAACGTTATGCGTTGATGTTTTCCGTCTCCAGGTCGTCTTCTAGCTATAGCCAAAGGAACCTAGACATATAACAGATAGGCTATTTAGAACTCGGAATATTAAATAAAGCCATTCAATACTTCCGAAACGCAGCAGACTGATGGTGCCTCGCAGTCAAGGTTGTTTTCTAATCAGTCCACTGGCAAATAAATGCACTCGGTTGAAGCATAATTTTCCGATGCAGAATGGGTCAGACATGAGGCTTATGGAACACAGTGATGAGGGACATCGGTTTCAGACATGAGAGAGGCGATAAAGCCTCTCACTTTGAAGTCCCTACGCATGTGCAATTGAGTCAGTGGCATTGAGAGGTGACAAGGCATTGCAGAAAGATCTGCTGCGTTGGGAGAGCAAACTCAGGAAACTCTTTTGTTTTTATTCCTCTGGTTCTCAACTCTTGGGTGTTTCAGTATATTCATCTTGTTACAAGACAGTGCTCTCTCTCTCTCTCTCTCTCTCTCTCTCTCTCTCTCTCTCTCTCTCTCTCTCTCTCCCCTCTCTCCCCCTCCCTCCCTCCTCCCCCCCCCCCCCCTTTGTGTATGTGTGCGTGTGCGTGTGCGTGTGCGTGAATGTGTGTGTGTGTGTGTGTGTGTGTGTGCGCGCTCGCGTGTGTGTGTGTGTGTGTGTGTGTGTGAGAGGGAGAGAGAGCGTGTGAGTGCGTGCGTGCGCGCGTGCGTGTGTGTGCGCGTGGGTGCGCTTGCGTGTGTGTGTGTGCGCGTGCGCGCGCGTGTGCGCGCGTGTGTGTGAATGCATGTGTGCGTGGTTTGAATACGTGCACGTGCATTTGTAGACGTGTGCGCTATATCTAAACATGTTTACATCTGCATGTATGTGATATGAAAGAGGAACTGTACGAGTGAATTATTTGACATCATCCAATTTGTTTGCCGTGGTCTTCGGGAAGTGCTTTTCTCTCTGCGGTTGACAAATGGGTGACGTTGCCTTTGCGTTTGATACGTGCAGAAGACAGGAAACAGCCTTATTCTACGGCGTTTACCGCTTTCCTTTCTGGACGAAAGTGACAGTCGATCAGTGATGTGAAACATGGCGCGTTAAGATCCACCACCTGCACGTCCACATTTGTTGTCTGATTTTCGTTCTCACAAAAACATTGGACGTGTGCAGGATTTGAATGGTGACTTGCAGTTTGGCATGCTGTTGTTTCCTCAATGATCTTTTCCAGCTGCTCTCCAACGTCTAGGATGGTTGCAAATGTCGAGATCAACAACGGGAAAACCCATTTCTCAGTCCAAGAGTTATCGTTGTTCCTATAACTCACGAAAGTCTTGTTTTTCTTTCTCAACTCGTTGATGTTTTAGTGTAATCTTGTTACTCTCTGTGAACTAGTGGCAACAACCTATTACCCACCTCCATGCTGGGATGTCTCAGTTACAATGTGCATTGGACTGTTAATGGACTCTTTTCGGCAGATCTGAAAACATATCATGTATAGCTTTTCAAACTGATTATTCCTTGTTATGCGCTCCGCTAGAGTTAACATGATGATAGTTTGATGGTATTTATCATGGAACAATATTAAATAAACGTTGGACATCAGCGTTTGATGGTAATCATCATGGAACACTTTTTTTAATTGGACATAAGGTATTATATCAGTCAAATTTTCATTATAAAACAAAACAAATCCATCCTGCCTCCTCAGATTTTCCTATCACTGCCTCTGGGGGAACAACTCCAAAACTATTCATGTGAGAAAAAGTAAATGTACTGTCTCGAAGTAAAGCTTTCCAATGAGTCACTAAGTATACATCTTTCACACGCAAGTGTGATTGCTGCTCAGGGTTGTATGGCATATCTATATACACACCTTAACCAGGAAAGGACAAGGGAAAACCCTGTGACTTAAGTAATTTAATGAAACAATATCGAAATAACCAAATAAATCAAAATTGTAATACACGTACACACACAAAAAAGGTGTTGGCCCATGGCTTAAAGCCTTCAGAGACAAAAAGCAAAAATTAAACCAAAAATAAACCAAAAAAGGAGACAAGTAAATAATAGTACTTATATACACAAAGAAGAAGAAGAAGAAGAAGAAGAAGAAGAAGAAGAAGAAGAAGAAGAAGAAGAAGAAGAAGAAGAAGAAGAAGAAGAAGAAGAAGAAGAAGAAGAAGAAGAAGAAGAAGAAGAAGAAGAAGAAGAAGAGGAGGAGGAGGAGGAGGAGGAGGAAGAGGAGGAGGAGGAGGAGGAGGAGGAGGAGGAGGAGGAGGAGGAGGAGGAGGAGGAGGAGGAGGAGGAGGAGGAGGAGGAGGAGGAGGAGGAGGAGGAGGAGAAGAAGAAGAAGAAGAAAAAGAAGAAGAAGAAGAAGAAGAAGAAGAAGAAGAAAATAATTTTTAAAAAGGATTATATTTACATGGTGTATGCACCCGTGGGGACCAGTGCGAGGAAAGGTGCTACCGCTACGGGTTCATCCTGTCGAGTGAGTGAGGGAGGTAAAGGAGGTGAGTACTTCTCACCGTGGCCACGTCTCACATGCAGCACGGAGATGAGGTGGTGGCGGGAGGTGGTGGAGGGGTGGGGGGATATCCCCGGCGTCCGGAGGCACCCTATGTCGTCACAGTGGCCTGGTGTAGTGAGGGGGCGGGGCAGGCGGGATGGTTCCATGCCCCAGGAAGCTGAGGTCATGGTTCATTCCTTGCGGCTCCAGTGTACCCACCTCAAAAATAAGACGCTGTTTGAAAGTTTTTCGATGGGCACTAGACTGGAACCGCCTGATGATGGTGACCCTCAGATCCCTAGGGCTGTGGTCGCCTCTGAGGAAGTGGAGGGGCACTGGACGGTCAGTTCTGGCGTTAGAAATATCACTTCTGTGCCCACGAAACCGGGCATGGAGGGCTTGTCCTGTCTCCCCTATGTTAGAGGGCTCCGCATCGTTGGCATACGATTGCATATACAACATTGATGGATGCGCATGTGAAGCCCTCTTGTATAGTGATGGTTTTCCTAGGGCCCCGAATCTGGTCCGTGCACAAGGTCACATCTCTCGTTTTGCAGCGGCGATCGGGGCAAGGTTTGGTACCTGTCCACTCGCTTGGGGCAGCTGGAAGCAGAGTGCTGTGGACTAATCTGTCCCTCAGGCTTCTGTCTCTCCGGTAGCAGGTTAGCGGAAGCCGTTGGAAGAGCTCCTTTGTTTCCTCCGAGTCTTGAAGGAGGCAGAAGTTGGAGAGAATTATTTTGCGGACTGGGTGGTTGTGGGTGTGGTAGGTCAGAACAAGCTTGACCCGTTCTGACTGGTGGGCCTGGGGTTGCCTGGTCTGGAGTTGTTGCCCATGCCTTTGTTGTGTCTTGGCTAGGGCGCGGTCGAGTAAGGACTGGGGATAGCCTCTTCGTTTGAAGAATTTGCAGAGTAGGTTGCGTTGTTCTTCAATGTCTTGGGCGTCTGTACAGAGGCGTTGGAGGCGGATAAACTGAGAGAAGGGAATGGCATCTTTGCAAGGTTTGGGGTGGGAGGAGGTGTATAGTAAGGGAGGGTGGGAGTCAGATGGTTTGAAATGGACGTACATGCTGAGAGTTTCGCCGGTGATAGAGATTTTGATGTCCAGGAATGGGAGAGAGTTTGTTGAGATGTGCGTGAACTTGATGTTGGGGTGGAAGTTCGACGCAAAAGATATGAATCTTGCTAAATCTTCTGATGAAAGTGAAGTTGCTCCCACGCAGTCGTCGATGTATCTTCTGTAGAGTTCTGCTTGATGATCTGTTCTTCCAGCCACCCCATGAACAGTCACTAATTCTCAGACTGCACACTTAACGTCGGATCAACACATTTCTTTTCCCCTATCATTTCGAATCTCCCAGGAGCATACAACTAAGAAGATGATACTTTTGTTGCAGTTTGCTTCAAACTCTCACACGCAAAGGCTCGAACGTGCTTTGTAACTAGCAGAAGAGAACGAAAGTGATTTGAACGTGTAGCACTTCGCGTTGCGTCGTTGTTCTCAGTAATTAGCCTTCTAGATGAAGAGCACCTTCTGCACTATGTAATGTCCACCGTGTCCTCAAAATATGTCTCCATAGTTGTTTCCAATTCGAAAAGCGATGGGAGACATTGAAGGTTAAGCATGAAAAAATGACTTCTGGAATATATTGCAGACACAAGAAGTGTGTTGCTGTGTAATGCTATTTATCTTCTTTCGACAGAACCTTAAGAAGAGGTATCCCATACCCATCACTCCAGCTTGTCGCACCGATAGATATTTGTAGTATCGGGCCGATTGCACCACAATCAGACTCTCCTGCATACCAGCCCTGGTGATTGGAGAGGAAAGAAAGCCACTGCGAGGTCACACGGGCGAGCACATATATACACACACAGAGACAGAGAGAGAGAGAGAGAGAGAGAGAGAGAGAGAGAGAGAGACATAGAGAGAGAGAGACATAGAGAGAGACACAAAGAGAGAGAGAGAGACACAGAGACAGAGAGAGAGAACGAACGAACGAACGAACGAACGGTTTTATTTGAGCAGGCCTCCGGCCTATCACAACCTAATTATCGACATAACTCATCGGTTGTGCCCAGTGCTGTTTGTCTGAATTTAAAGGCATAGTAAAGATACATGACCGATGATCTTGCTATGTCCACGTTCTCATTCGCCACAACATCATGTACATCAATGTGATACCTTGTATCAAACATACCGAAAATGTACTTCTGCCTTAAAACTTCATAAGCAGGGCATCTAAACAAAAAATGGATCTCATCTTCGTCCTCTTCATTACATGATGGACAGATGAACGAGATATGAGGATCTTTAGTATAACGATATCTATGTACATACAGTTCACTGACCCCCGCACGGAAGCGGACCAAAGTGTTTCTGAAAACTTGTTTGTCAATATTATAAAGATACAGTTCCCTAGTGGGAGAGGATTTGAACTGTCTGTAAAACTCATATCTCGCGCTGTTTGCGAGAGCAGTAGACCAATTCTGTACATACTCGGCAATAAGACGCCCCTTTAAATCTCTTAGAAACTGAGTCTCATTCTGTACACACTGCAAATTCCACGAACTTTCACAGTTGTGTTTACATAACAATCCTTTTATGTCATCGGCCCAAGTATTTTTCCCAAAATGTAACATCATATTATAGATCTTGCGAGGAAATCTGGATGGATCCATTCGCAAAATCCTCAGCCAGTACTTCACTGCACGTATTTTGGCACTGATGCTTAAGGGATACCTCCCCATCTCCCCGTACACAATAATATTAGGGGTTTGTGACGGCAGATATAAAAACCGTTTCAATGCCTGTAGATGGACACTTTCCACGTCAGAACACTCCTTCATGCCCAACAGTTTCGATGAATTCAAAAGAACTGGCCCAACTAGTGTATCAAATAGTTTAAAGAAGAAGTCTGGAGAGACACATCCAAGTTTTCCGTAGCTTTTGATGGCCTGAAGCATACCGGCTCTAGCCCTTCCAACAAGATCTGTTTGCATCGTTTTATACGACAATCGTGTGGAGAAAACCGCACCAAGGTATTTATACTCATTTACCACATCCACTCTCACCTCCCCCAAGAACCATTTTTCGTGTTCTGCGAGGAAACCTCCGTTGCGGAATACTACAACTTTAGTCTTCTCAGAGTTCACCGTAAGTCCAAGTTTACATGATTCTTGCACAAGAACATCAAGCTGATTTTGCAAACCAACGGAAGTGTCTGAAATCAATGCAACGTCATCAGCAAACAGCAAAAGATATATAGTAACCAATTCAGGCATTAACTGAACTCCATGTTTGCCTTTTTGTATCACCCTTTTTGCTACGTACAGTGCACAGAGTGGCAAAGACAACTTTACGTCAACTTTGTGGATTTTCAGAAATCGTTTGACAGCGTGAACAGGGCCAGCCTTTGGAAGATTCTCAGGCACTATGGAATACCCCCGAAGCTGGTCCAGATGGTGAGGAGTTTTTACCAGAACTATTCCTGCACAGTCGGAGACAACAACATCAGCTTCCAAGTGAAAACAGGGGTCAGACAGGGTTGTGTAATGTCGTCGATTCTGTTCAACCTTGCCATCGACTGGGTGATGAGGAACACCACGAAAGATGCCCAGAGAGGCATACGATGGACTCTCTTCACTTCCCTAGACGACCTGGATTTTGCAGACGACCTGGCACTGCTATCACATACACATAAACACATTCAAGAGAAGACCGATCGATTGTGTATGTTTGGAGGCCAAATTGGACTAAGTGTCAGCCAAAAGAAAACAGAGACTATGCTACTCAACGCCGAAAGACCCACCCCAGTGAAGGCCCACGGCGCCGACTTACCACAAACAGACCAATTCACCTATCTGGGCAGTATCATCCGAAAAGACGGAGGCGCTGAGGAGGACATCAAAAGCAGACTGAACAAAGCCAGAAATGCCATGCGCACCATGAACAACATCTGGAAATCGGCTCAGTACAGCACCCGCACAAAGCTGAAACTATACAGAAGCTGTGCGCTGTCTACCCTCATGTATGGGTCGGAATGCTGGCGCATGACGAGGTCGGATGCTGCAAAACTGTCGACATTCCACACCACCTGCCTCAGAAAGATCTTGCGAATCTTCTGGCCCAGAAAAATCTCCAACAACGACCTTCTCCAGCGATGCAACATAGAAGACATGGAAACACTCATAACCAAGAGAAAATGGAGATGGATTGGCCATGTACTGAGGATGGACAACGATTCCATTCCGAAAGTGGCACTCCGATGGACCCCAGAAGGCAAGAGAAAGCGCGGGAGACCCAGGCAGACTTGGAGACGCACAGTGGAAGGGGAGATAAAAGACCTCAACCACTCCTGGGCGACCCTGGAAAGGCTTGCAAGCGACCGACAACAGTGGAGAACCTTTGTTGCTGCCCTACACGCCACCCGGCGTAAAAAGCAGTAAGTAAGTAAGTAAGTTTTTGCTACGTAGGTTATTAACAGAGAGAGAGAGACACACAGAGAGAGACACAAAGAGAGAGACACAGAGAGAGACACAAAGAGAGAGACACAGAGAGAGAGAGACAGAGAGATAGAGACACAGAGAGAGACACACACAGAGACAGAGAGAGGGAGAGAGAGAGAGAGAGAGAGAGAGAGAGAGAGAAGAGAGAGAGAGAGAGAGAGAGAGAGAGAGAGAGAGAGACAGAGAGAGAGAGAGAAGAGAGAGACAGACAGAGAGAGACACAGAGAGAGACAAGAGAGAGAGAGACGAGAGAGAGAGAAGAGAGAGAGACAGACGAGAGAGAGAGACGAGAAAGAGAGAGACACAGAGAGATACAAGATATAGAGAGACGAGAGAGAGAAAGAGAGAGAGAAAAAGAGAGAGAGAGAGAGAGAGAGAGAGAGAGAGAGACAGAGACAGAGAGAGAGACAGAGAGAGAGACAGAAGAGAGAGAAGAGACCATGTTGGCCCAGCTGGTAGAGCATTTCGGGCGCTGACCAAAAGGTCGTGAGTTCAGGCCCCGCCTGTGGTATTACATTTTCTTCCCATTTGTCTCATGCAGGTAAATTGTTAACTTCAGTCTGTATATTTTCATAGGTTTATACAGACTTTTAGACGATGGTTTGCATTTGATCACTCTTGATTTTCGTTTGAGATTTATTGTTATTTGAGAGTGTTCATTTGAAGAGGAATTTTGTAACAATTGTATTCTTGTCATCATTTGTGTCCAAATGACTGCATAAGAGCAAGCTTGTATTTGAAAAGCAAAAATCTGTACCGATTAAATTCTTTTTAAGTTTCATCCTGTTTGTGGCGTTTTTGT
>JAWQFJ010031471.1:27500-36176 GCA_034096865.1 Theodoxus fluviatilis
GGATTCTTGGTGGGACGGGAAAAATCAATGCCTACTGTTTTTACAGCTTCCCATTTGTCTCTTGTGCATCGAAAACTACAGTTGGAATGGACTAAAATCACCATGGAATGACGGAGGATGTAAAGGAAATCAAATATACGTCAGGCTTGAAAGCACAAAACACGACGGAAGTTATCCTCGCTGTGGAGAAAGCACAAAACACGACGGAAGTTATCCTCGCGGTGTAGAAAGTAGGACACAGATGCGCCAGGCTGTGAGAGGAAAAAAAACCTGCCTTAATTTTCATGATAGATCAGACCGAGGCTGAAATCAATCAAACTCGTAAGTTACTGTCACACGTGAATGTGTGTGTGTGTGTGTGTGCGTGTTTGTGTGTGTGCGTGTGCGTGTGCGTGTGCGTGTTTGTGTGTGTGTGTGTGTGTGTGTGTGTGTGTGTGTGTGTGTGAAAGAAAGAGAGAGAGAGAGAGAGAGAGAGAGAGAGAGAGAGAGAGAGAGAGGGGGGGGGCGAGGGCGGGGGCGGGGGAGGGGGTAAGCGACTCTTACACATGCGCGCACACACATACATACATACATACATACATACATACATACATACATACATACATACACACACACACACACACACACACACACACACACACACACACACACACACACACACATACATACATACATACATACATACATACATACATACATACATACATACATACATACATACATACATACACACACACAGACACACACACACACACATACATACATACATACATACATACATACATACATACATACATACATACATACATACATACATACATACATACATACATACATACATACATACATACATACATACATACATACATACATACATACATACATACATACATACATACATACATACATACATACATACATACATACATACATATCAACAAGACTTTATTCACGAAGGAGTACAATGTTGTACATAGTGAATAGATACATGATTCATGCGAAATGTAACACCTTAGGATAGGGTAGTCTGACTACTTACAATACTCACGATGGTGGTCGCTTCTTTGGGAGTGTAAACGGGGAGATAGAGACAAAAGAGCTTTTTCAATAGAATTGCTTGCCAAGTGTACTTATGGGACATAACTGCTGATGGCTTGCTCTAGAAGCATTGTTTAATTTAGCATGATTGTCTCCCTTTGATCACCTGCTATTCAACTGATTGTAGAGAGGATGATATTTTACTGAAGCAGAATACAAAATGCTGGTTGCATATATTTTTTGAATACACAACAATCATACCCGTGTATATCTGAACATGAATTCACGGCTGTATCAACATAACAAGTCCACATACAGGTGCAGGTTTGCACTCATATAATGGGAGAAGCCTCTCAGTGTTTTTTTTTCTTCTTCTGAACTTGAAGCATGGGCCTCAGCATAGGGGAGGTGGGGAAAGGGTACTGTGGGAGAAGACTTCTGAGGAGGGGAGGGGGATTATATGGGGTGGGGGTTGGGGGATGGGGCAAGGTGTATTTGGTGATTCTTTCTTCTTCATTGAATTCTACTCAGGGCAGGACCTGTCTACATCTTTGCTTCCACATTATGTGGGAACCAATCATCGCACTTACTGAAGCATATCGGGCGATGCTCTTGGCTCTGCGGGTTGAGATTCCCATCATTCGCAGTCCGCTAACAAAACGGTTGTGCACAGAACCAAGTGATCCTATAACCAGGGCTATTGTCTTGCACTGAAATCCTAGTTCCTGGATGCATTGGTTGAGGGGCAGGTACTTCTCGAATTTGTGCTGGTAGCATTCACTAACAAAGGCATCAAATGGGACTGAAACTTCGACGATGAAGCACGTGCGTGTCGTTTGGTTTATTATGCATACGTCTGGTTTGGTGTGCGTTGCTGCATACATACATACATACATACATACATACATACATACATACACACACACACACACACACACACACACACACACACACACACACATACATACATACATACATACATACATACATACATACATACATACATACATACATACATACATACATACATACATACATTCATACATTCATACATACATACATTACATACATTACATACATACATACATACATACATACATACATACATACATACACACACACACACACACACACACACACACACACACACATACATACATACATACATACATACATACATACATACATACATACATACATACATACATACATACATACATACATACATACATACATACATACACACACACACACACACAAACACACAGGCATACACCCACGCGCACACACACACACACACACACACACAAAAGACAGACAGAGAGGGATGGAGTGGATATAGGTATTAGTGTTATATATAATATATATATAACATATAGATATATGTACCAGACCTGACGATTTTTCGGTATTTTGGTGGCTAATCCATTACTTATTTACCACTATGTGTGTTTGTGCGCGATGTAGATATTTGTTTATTTGTAATCCGAGGAGCAATAATATAATTAAGAGTATTTATTTTGTTGAGGAGTATCCTAATAGTGGAGGGGGAAAAATTAATCACGAAAGCAAAGTGTGGGGATAACCTCTGTCAGACTCTTTATCCTGAGCACCCTTAAAAAACAACAGCTGGCGGCAATGTTAATCTGGACGTTGCTACCGCTGTTCCGCGGTGTGGCCTGACCAGAGAGCGTGTTGCCGCCATGCAAGGAGATTCCTCGGGGAGTGAGATCCCGGCTTAGGGGCGAAAGATGCGGCACGAGAAAGGGGCCCTGCACTGCTTTTATTGCCGCCGCTGTCTCTTCACGCGGACAGATCAATAAGCGCCTCGGACAATCAGGGCTGGGTGGGAGTCAGGAAATCCAGCGCGTGGAACTGAGCTTCACCCCCTCGAGAATGCGTGTTCTTTTCCCGGGGAGAAATACCAGCCGCGGAGTGGAAGGAACGTGCCCGAATTTCGAAAAACCTCTCCGAAATCTCAATTAATTCAAGAATAATTGCTCTCATGACTTCCCTTACGGAACACGAAATTCCTCAGCCCCAGGGCAGCGAGATGAGAACGAGCTACTTGAGCCCAGCGTTCCACACTAGGTTATCCTCAAAAGTCGGTGGGCTCCCTTGATAAAGCTCTTTCGGAGAGAAGGCTCAATTAATATAAAGACAACCATGATCAGATTGTATTCCTATTGGTTTTTTACTGATTCCTTTGTAGGTGCAATGATGGGAAACTTCATCATGTAGAGATAGTATGTGTGTGCACGTGAGTGTGAGTGGGTGTGAGTATGGGGGTGTGCGCGCTCGCGCATGTGAGTGTTTGTGTGTATGTGAGTGAGTGGATGAATAGGGTTGGGGTGGGTATGTGTTATAAGACTTTAAAGACTATCAGCTTCTTTGACGGAAGGATAAGTTCGGCGTACGCAGCCTAAAGACATTCCTAATTGAAAATGGAGCAGACCATCAAGCTGTGTGACCATCGGTTCAGGCTGCGCTCACGCGGCTGCTACTGCATGCTAAATGGAATCTTGGCAGAGTTTTGCATTTCACTTGGAAAGACACAGAACATGCACGCAAAGCAGTAAAAATCTTCGCTATATCACTTTTTAGATTAGCTGTTTCAAAGTTTGTGAGTTCTCAATGGTGGTTGAACTATTCTGTGCATTCTACTCCTTACAAATTTATTTACGTCTAACCCTCAAATCCAGTGGTGTTCCACTTAGGCTCTGGCCCGAGCGAACATGGAAGTGTGTGCTAAGGCTGGGAAGTAGGTGCTATCTCTCGTCAAGGCGCACAAGTCGGCCTCCAACTTGCCTGGGTTGTTTTCTATAAAAACGTCTCGCAGGAAAGAACAGCTGGCGCCAAAAGCTGTGTTCCAGGCTAACAGAAGTGACTGGCGGCGGAAACAGAATAGCACAAAGTTTGACAATATATATGAATCGTGTTAAGCAATAAGATGTTGCAAATTTTCATCGCTCAAAATTCACAGGCGCACCGGGAGAGTAAAACACAGGGACAAGTGTTGTAAATCTACTTTTTTAACACCATTTTGCTGGCAGAGAGGTGACCTCAGCTGTGCACTCACACAACTACAAATGCAAACACACACACGCAAGCATGCGTGCGCATCCACACACACACAGAAACAGACAAAACACACACACACACACGCGCAAACAAACAAAAAATACACACACACAGACAAACTAACACATACACATGCACACTCATACGCACGCACGCACGCAAACAAACAAACAAACAAACAAACCAAACACACGCCTTCGCGCGCACGCACGCACTCAAGCAGACAAACAAACAGACCAAATCAACACACTCACATATACTTGCATACACATTTGCACACATACTTGCACACACGCGCGCGCGCGTACACACACACTCACTCAGCGCAGAGAAAGCGAGAGCGAATGAGCGCAGGGCCTGTGGCAACGAGGACGACTGGCGGTGTCCAGATCAAAGGGTCTTGCGTTGCGCCATGTTCGCAGACGTCTTTTGTCGTGGAAAGCAAGCAAACCTTGACCCCAGAAATGTCTGACAACTCTGTTTCCCAGAAAGGACACATGCATTGGGCCAACATTGGGCCAATGGGTCTTGAAACATTGGCCCCCATGCAGACAGCCAATGTTCGCGTTTGTTAGACGTTGACTCTCGAGAGAATCTCGAGGGCTAGGCGTTGCCTACGTTTCTCGCTCATTAGCCGTAGGTGCGTCTCGCTCGCTTTCGACTAGCCATCGAGGCGAGCCACTTGCCTAACAAACGCGCCCAATGCCAAATCAGCATTGGCTTGCACATTGGCTAGACGGGGGCCAATGCATTTGCTACAAATTGGGCCAATGGTGGCAACCAAAGCATTGGCAAAGCATTGGTTACGACCATCAGCCCAATGTGACTAATGCATGTGCAATTATAGGTTGCTTTGATTGCTTGCTGTATGCTGTTTGCTAGCTCTGGAGTATCTGTATCATCGGCTGCCACTTTGCTTTGTTGTTTCACCTCCAGCAATCGTAATAAAAAACTGTATATGTGACCGGCCGCACATGGGAAATGAGGCTAAACTCACTAAAATGGATTTTGAGTAAACGCTGGTGAAAGTCATCGGCACATGATGCATTGGCTTTCCTGAACTTTACATTAGTGTAAATAAATATACAGATTACATCTAGGAACTTTATTTCTCTGGAATATGGAGGAGTGAATAACTAGTATTAAAGCTGCAATGTTTGGCCATTTTTGCAGCTTTAGCTTCGTTTACCCATGCACAGTCACATATTGTACTTACATGTTACAACTTTTTAAAATTACCATGCACTGCCAATGGAAAAGTGGGGTTTTTTAATTTTAAGTTTTATTAGGAAACTGAATACAAAGAATGCATGAAACCGTCACTCATACTCATTATCAAATTCATTCCCATCAAAACTACCATCAAAGTCATTAACAAAATCATCATAAGTATTTCCATACCATAATCAATGCATCTTCCACCATCAACGTCCACATCATTCTCATCAAATTGCCACCATTAAAATCATCTTCAAAATAGCATCAAAATAATTATCAAAACCATTTTAATAAAAAGTTATGACATCTGAGAACTTTACAACAACTGCTCTGGTGCACTTCTAAAATCGTTCACAATATACAGAAAAAAGGAGACCTATTACATAAAAGCCTGTAAACGTAATCAGCATACTGAAAAGACAGAATAAAACAAAACAAAGCATTATAATTTTCAATGAAATCCTCATTGAAACAACTCATAATATTAAACATTGTCTCAGATTCTCTGATTCTGTCCTTCTGTAAGACAAATACAGTTAATTAAACAGATATATCAGCCCAGATCACATATACCAGATCTTTTCAGTACAAGCTGGTTCACCTACTTCTCCCCACTAACACTTTCCTACACATAAATCAATTGAAATATCATGACAAGACTAGTATTTAGAAATAACACAAGGAAATAGTGGAACACGTCTTTCTTCTAATTATATTTACAAAACTTCTCTGGAGAAATATTGAGTCTCACACATAACAATGTAATGATGATCATTGAAAAAAAGTTCACACATTCATCACCCTAAAGAAAGGCAACAAAACTTGATAGTCAAGACTTACTTGGGGTTGTTGCCAAGTTACATAACAAGAAAAGTACGCCGCGAACATCTGCCGAACTCTGAACAAATTCGAAATGAAGTAGAAAAGTTTCATCCTATGATCTGTTTTCAACCTACTTAACAGTGGTACTTCACTACGTTAAATTTTATCCCAGTGATTTGTCCAAATTGTAACAACATTCACAACTGCCAACCTTCCCTCCACTCTCCTTCTCTGCCCTCTTCCCTCACATCCATTCCTCATGCACCTACCACACATTGTACTTCAGTCAATGAATATTTCTTTCCATATGCCTCCAGCATGTTACTGAAAATGCTTTGTTAAAAAATGTGACAATTATATAAGTTCAAAAACCACACATAGCCAAACTAAATCCTGTAAGACATCTTGCTGGATACGATGGGTCACTGTCATCATCCCCTGAAGTAATATTATTCCAAGTCTCATTCAGCTGCTGTTCAAAAGCTTCTTCAGAAAATGCACCAGGCACATCAAAATATGAGTCATTCACTTCAATATTTTCACATTCTACATTATCATCAGGAGATGAAAGGTTATCATCATCATTACCATTCAAACAAGACATTCTTGCTGAGGAGACAGCGTGTGGATTTTCATCTGGACTAAATTTCTCAGCATCCATTTCAACATTCTCATTTTGGCGACTCCCTAGTGCACTCCATGATGCCAAAGATTCAAGTTCTATTTCTCACTTTGCAGTCAGTCTTGGCAACACGACTCACTTAATGGACCAAGTAGATGACATAAATTTAACACTGCATTCAAGTACTCTATAGGAGAGTTTGATATTTTTAAAACACGAAATTAAAACTGAGAGGTGGATTGCGATTGTTATTGATTGAAGTTATTCCTACATCAAGTACTGAACATCATGCAAAGAAACTGTCAGGCGGAATTGTCCAAACATGCGCATGCCATGCAGTGCACTAAAATTATATGGAAAGACGCACAACTTGAATACGGGAATGAGCCTGACGCTTTAGATTCTCTGGATAATGACATTTGCCAGCAAATTATTGAATCAAAACCTCTTCGTGCAAGATTACCTTCACAAACTGGTGAAATAGCAAAAATGGCTCCACGAACTCCATTGTTTTTCCGATGGAATTGTTGGGGAAAATTGGCAGGGAGATTTTAAAAAGTGGATCGAGAGTTGCTTCCTCTTGAAGACAAACACGCGGCATTGTCTCTCACCCCCCCCCCCCCCCCCCCCCCCCCCCCATGCCAATGCTTCATGAAATCAACAATTTAGCATCCATTGTTGCTTTTTTATCCCCCCAAAATCAGATGTGAAAATTGTGTGTGCTGGAAAATCGTCTGCTACTGTATTTTAGACAATACATCCAAACTTTAATAATGACCGTCCACATTATTCATCGTTAATTTCAATCACCTTTGTCGACACCAAATGCATACAAATCACAGAAATCGGTTGAAAACACAATTATGAACCAAATTATTGAAAGTAGAGAAGAAAAGAACGTTCAAATTCAAGAACGCTGTCAGTGAGTTGATTTGACCTCATTGGCCCAATGTTGGCTGAATGTTCCATGCCAATGCCCAACGTGCCAACTCAATGCCAATGTCGCACTAATGCATGTATGTTTGCTGGTTTGCTGCTTTCCAGAATTTGCGGTCGGTGGCCATACATTCACATCCACGCACGCACGCACACGCGCGCGCACACATGCATACATACATAAACACACACACACAGATACACACACACAGATACACACTCACATACACACAAATACACACACACATGCACAGAGAGAGTGATAGAGAGAGAGAGAGAAAGAGAGAGAGTGGGTGGGGGAGAGAGATAGAGAAAGAGAGATGAGGGAGAGAGTTCACCCAATCATTTTCAGCATGGTTTTTGTGATTCCCCATGCAAAATCACAGTTTATATATATATCAAAGGAACGAAAGGCACCCTTTGAAATCTGCTCATGGCTTGTTCATCTTCTTGCATGCAGTGACGTCAACGCCTACGTCAGTGCTGGAAGAATTGCGCACTCATTGTTAGTGTTACTTTAGTGCTAGTCCCATTTCTTGATGACAGTTGTTGTAGTTAATTTCCTCCATTAGTGGCGTTTTCAATGTAAGCCGTAGGACTGTTTTGAGGGACAAAGCACGCCCGGGACATGAGATCCATTGTTCCAGTGACTGAACGGGTAAATGACCAGGTGGGCTGTTGTGCAGTGCCTGGTCGACCGATCAAAAGAAAACGGGTCCTTAGGCAAGCCGAGAGCACAGCAGACTCTATTTAGAATACTCCGTTTGTTTTCATGAAGAAACTGCGTCAATTCTCCGTCGAAAAACGAATAACTCACAAATGCCAGAGCGCAAATGCATCAACTTGAAAAGAATGAAATTAAAATAGCAAAAGAAGTTTACCTATGTAGAGTTCATTTAGGTCGATGTTTTCTGCCTGAACGAAAAGCGATTACGTATTTAAATGATTGCTTTCCATCT
>JAWQFJ010031473.1:0-17500 GCA_034096865.1 Theodoxus fluviatilis
CTTAGGAGCAAGTTCATCTGTGGACATCCACACATCTGCAATCAAATATTGCATCCAGAAACTCAAAAAAAGGCTAACCTTCAACTGCCTGGCAAGCCTACATTCCATTCTAACCATTCAATGCTCGGATGGCAACATATATATACATACAAGCAAAACCACAATCAAACTCTCATCCACAAACCTGTCATGGAAATCAAACCTTAAGAGCAGGAACTGGCTTCCATGTGAAGCTTTGTTGTCTTCAGAGCCAAGGCAATTCCTGTCCAAGCCACTCATTCAAGTCTTCCAAGCAGAACACGAGACATGACATTGACATTAGTGAAGGGTGACACACGAATGAGGAATGGAATGGAGATGACATGTTACCTGTTTACCAACATACTACCTCATTTCCATCCAATCTTCACAGTCCCACCAGATCCTCCCTTCTTCACATCTTCTCCCAGAGGCTGCATGAGGAAAGAATCTGTTCAGTCGTGACCCTTGTAAATGGCTTCCAAAACGCAACATGTGCACCCAATACACACTCACATCAACCTATGGCAAAATAAAGATAACAGAAGAACACAACATACATGCACATGACAATGATTCAGACAGCAAAGTATAATAAAGAAATTCAAGTATGTTGTACCAAATAAACACTTCACAAAATTGCTTCAGACGTCAAGGAAACTGGCAACTAAAATATCATTGTAGAATACTCAAGCTTAGGTGATGTCAGAGTAATAAATTCAGTACACCTGGCATTGCAACAAGATGGTCAGCAAATGGTCAAGATGACAGCAGGGTGATGCACAATGCAGGCATGAGCACATTAAGGCCCCTGCTCCCTCAGACCAAAGGAGAGGACCTTACCAGCTGAAAAGCAGAAGTTTCTGCTGTCTTGACTGCTTGAGACCAGCCAGCTTCCCAAGGCCAGATGCCACAGGCCAAATGTCAAAGGCCAGATGAGAGGCAAGACTCCTAAAATGAGAAACTTATCATCCCATGACAAAACACCATTTGTGTGACACAGGCAGTGCATGACAAATACTTCAACTAAGTTCAAGGTAAGAAAAATAAAAGTGGGTACAGTAACCAGACACCCCCGGACCCCAAATCCATGTGGGCAGTTGAGTCCCTAACAAAGTTATCAAGCCCATCAAGAATCAAGTATCAGATATATATATTGGGGCTCATTCTAGGATGAGCCCTATACACACGCTCCACCCTATTTCTCCACCCAGTATTAAGAGACTTTCTCATGAATTAAGAGTTGCGTTTTTTTGTTTAGCAGCTTTTCTTCTCCTCTCCAGTCACTGTGTTCAATTCTTTTCTTTTTGGGGGATGGGGGTAGAAGTGTTCTTGACCAACATTTTTTTTCCCATTTGTGGCTCGACTCAAGATGCATACTTTCTTGCCCAAGTGACCATCATGCATACATCTAGAGATAATGACAGGACTAGTAAATATGCATGCAACTACCTCGAACTTACCCTCCTTAGCAACCAGACAATCCTACAGTTTCAACATCCATCTTGTCCTCTCATGAATCCACTGCATCACATTCATGTCTAGTCAGTTCACAAACACCACTGATCTTTGACATACAAACTCTGAACTTCTAGTTCACTTGGGCAGATTTCTCAGCACACTTGGGGCAGAACTCCAGGGACACATGATCTGGAGTGACATGGAGACACACACCCCTGGCAGCAGAGGGCCTCTGCAGCTTCTTGGGTGGGCTGGTATAGTCATGGTCACACACTGTCTCAGATGCTCGCTTGCAGGAACCCAAATTGGACCGAAGCTCAACGCCCTTGATGTTCTGTAGAAGTCCTGCCAGGGCACTAGAGTTCATAATCACACTTTTCAGGTACTCTTTCTCCTCCTGCAGCTTCTGAATTGTGGCACTCTTCTCATCCACGTCCTTCTGCAGACTGGCCACCGTCTGGTTCAGCTCCTCCACTTGATTTTCCAAATCCTCCATGTATTTCTTCTTCTTGGCACGGTTGCTTCGGGCCAGCATTGCATTCTTGTGGTTCTTCTCGTCGATGGCTTTCAGGACGTCGGCAGTCGCATCAGCAGTGTCTCTTGGCTTGATTACCTTGACGATCTTCACACTTGGACGTCCACTACCAGAGGGAGCAGTGGGGGCGGCGCTGGTCTCCACAGCCACGTACTCGGCCTCGTTGTCACAGGCCACTAGAGGACGACTGACAGAGTCCTCATTGTACCGCACATTCTTCCGGGTGGAACGTCCACAACGACGCTCGCCTCTCGTTTTTCGAATTGGCACCTTGGCACGCGACATCGTGTTGTCGGGTGATCTGCAGTCGTCGGATGGAGCCGTCGACAAACTGTCGTCTTCGATCGGAGCCATGACGTCGCTCGTCTCGCCCGACATGATGTAGTCAGCAAGATTGTTGTCCGTGCCGTAATCAAAGAGGTCCCACGGGGAGGGAGGGCTGCCCGCGACTTCACCGCTGCTACGCCGAGACGAGGGACTCGAACTGCTGCCCAAAGCTGCGTCTGCAGCCAACCCGCTGTCAGTGGAGTAGGTAGGCGATGTCTGCACACCGATCTCCATCTCGGTCGGGTCTTTTACAAGGCTGTGACAATCAGACAGTGAGTAGAGAGAGGTGGGGAACAATTCAGTGTCATCAGGAACATCGAAATTGCCTACATCACGGAGTAGGTCATCGAATGACAGCGCGGGCACATCCATTTCTAAGGTTGAGACAGTAGAATGCGCTAAATAATTATTGCACCATCACGAGTCAAATCAAGATGGCGCGAGTTGGTCTCAATGCTTCGAGTGAGACCTAAGAAATGATCAGCTTTCAACACTACAGTTTCTCACCTGAAGATAACAAGGTGGATTTCGATTAATTTTACAGTTCGATCGATCTGGACAAATGGTAAATTTCGCCCAGTTTACCTTCACGACACAAGAGGGTGGCGAAACGTCCTTTCTACGCGAGCAAACCGCCTGTACTGAGCAAACGGAGGGCACGACGTTATATATACGATCCTTCAACGTACGGACTACGTCGGTAGAGTCACGTGATCCAATCAAATGGCTGAGAATCTATTTTAAGACATGACTCGCATTTACTTCTGAATATCCAGAAATAAACTAACACGGCAAATTTTCATTACATCTATTTCTTTTGAATAGGTAAAATAAAAATTAGTTTTAAATTAAGGGAATCAGTATACAAGGTAAATTTTCTTGGAGGATGAAATGAAAATAATACGATAAGCAATTGCGACTATCAAGCCGAATTAAAAAGACTTTCCAATATCGTATTATTCATAGAAAGAACAAAATGTAGAACAATTGTCTACTATATTTATATATTATATGCTTTTTCATCAACTTTCAAACATTGACTATTTACGACATGCCATACGTGAAACTTCTGTTTACATCCTACACGTACGATCTTTGCCCACTCGTACATAGGATCTTTGCTTCCAGTTTAGTTTTCTCAGAATCGTTGTGCCTCATGTTGACCGTTGTAATTGTTGAAATGGGAAAGAAAGCCAAATCTGGTGCTTTAATGATTTTCGAAAGAGTGACAATTTAAAAGAAAATGCGAGTGAAGGAGAGTAACGATCGAATAAATAAAACATCATCACATGCTATGATGCTATGATAGTATGAGTATGAGTTGACAATCGGACTCGGAGAAGTCATCGATCGTCACTCCTACTCGAGTACAGTAGGCCGAGTAGATAATGAGTGGCGTAGCAAACGGTGCAGAATTTCTGACACGTTATATTCAGCAACTTGTCCCAAGTGAAGTAAAGGTAAACGTATGTTTGGCAAACGTCTCCTTCACATGGTGTAGATATGGGGGTAGATATGGACCATTGATGTGTGGCAGTCTAGCAGATGCTGAACGCAGACAGCCAACAGCAACTTGTGGACACTCCCCGTTGGCGTCTTGCGCTGCTTGGGGCCACCTGTGGTCAAGCTACTGGAGTAGACCTTGAAAACTCCACAACCACAGGTTCCAGCTGACGAGGTGAGTGTCCAGTGGCAGCAGCCATATGTAGTACTCTCCACCCATTTGCAGCTCCTCTCCCTGGAGAGTATTCTAACCCAAAGTTGGCCCGGGGCCACATCAAAGGATAATCACACTCAGTGGGACATCACTGCCCCTACCTCCAGGTACCCAGCTTTACTTCTGCATGAGGAGAGGCAATGTGGGTCGTGCACCCTGACTGAGGCTGCAACTCTGGGGTGTGAGCAGCTTGGAACCCTGCTATCACAAGCCACACATTGGGCTGGTAAGCACTCCAACCACGGAATAAAACTCCATTAGCTAACAAATTCAGCAAGAACTCACATAAGGAATTAAAAAATAATATCACTAATAATGAGAGGAAAAAAATCTCTAACCATAAATACACATGTGGTGGCATGCATAGAGGCTTTCAATGGCCAACTTAACCATGAAAATTATTTAAGTTCTACTTTCATGAAGGATGAAATTCTCTAACATAATGAAATATAATGTTTACTGGTGAAATACAATGCAATACAGTGAGTGATACACCAATGGGAAAGAATGGATGATGCCATAATGTTACTACTTTTTGTCATCCCATTAAAACGACATCTTTTTCAAATCCCATCAACACAGAAGGTTCTCATCATGTAGTAGAGCAATGAATCGTCCCTGATACACTGATGTGACAGATGTGTTGTTCTATCATGTAAGTTTTCATGAAAGGCAATTCAGCACACACAAGTGATACAATGATGGGAAAGAAACTGGATGATGATAATGCTGCTTCTTCTGTTATCTTTAAACACTTTTTTAAAATTTCATAAGGATTTTTTTTTACATACAACTAAAAATGTTTGAAAATTGATAGATTGTCCCCAATTCATTGATGTGAGAAATGTGTTGTTTAATCAGGTAAGTTTTTATGAAACGCAATGCAGCAATGAAAGGGATCAAGGGTGATGCACTGATGTGGAAAAAATTGTTATAACATGGAAGTTTTCATGAAAGGCACTACAACACAAGGTGAGACACCAATGAGAAGAGGAATGGACGACACAATGTTGCCTCTTTTGTTATCCCACCTAAAAACAAGAAGGGCAAAGCCCATACAACTCACATGCTTGACCTTGACCTTTACATGACTTTGACCTTCAGGTGACCTTCAAGGTCAAACAACTAAACCTACCAATGACATCATACACTAAGAACTGCTTTACACATTTTTCCTACCAAAATACATGTGACCTTGACCCAAGGTCAAGGTCATCCAAGGTCATGCAACATAAAGCTGGTAATTCAAGACATAGGAATCACAATGATGCTTATTGGCACTTTCTACCATGAGATATGGTCACTTTTAATGGTTCACTACCCCATTTTGGTCACATTTCATAAGGGTCAAAGTGACCTTGACCTTGATATATGACCAAATGTGTCTCATGATGAAAGTATAAAACATGTGCCCCACATAATTATTACGTTTGAAACAGTTATCTTCCATAGTTCAGGGTCAAGGTCACTTCAAAATATGTATACAATACAACTTTGAAGAGCTCTAGTGACCTTGAGCTTGAAGCAAGGTCAAGTCACTATGTATGTATGAGGCCTTGTCATCCTACACCATCATGCCAAATTGGGTGTTGATACATGTAGTCTCCGAGAAAAATCCAATGTTAAAGTTTTTATGGATTACAGGACGCCCAGACGGACGACACGGGTGACCTAGTATGAAAGTATAACGTGTGTACTACAATGTTATGAAGTTTGGAAGAGTTATCTTCCATAGTTCAGGGTCAAGGTCACTTCAAAATATGTATACAATCCAACTTTAAAGAGCTCCTGTGACCTTGACCTTGAAGCAAGGTCAATCAAACTGGTATCAAAATATAGGGCTTACTTTGCCCTATATACCATATATAGGTCAGGTATCCAATCTCAAAAACTTCAGAGAAAATTGGGAAAATGTGAAAAATGGCTGTTTTTTCTACAACATTTACGGCTCCTGCGACCTTGACCTTGAAGCAAGGTCAAGTCACTATGTATGTTTTTGTACGCCTTGTCATCATACACCATCATGTCAAATTGGGTGTTGATAGACTTCATAGTCTCCGAGAAAAATCCAACGTTAAAGTTTTTTACAGACGCCAGGACGGACGACACGGGTGAGTACATACTCGCTTTTGCTTCGCATGTGAGTCAAAAACCCTTCAAATCTCATCAACACATCAAGTAAGTTTTCACAGTGAAAGACAACACAATGGTGAACACAATGAGAAACCAGATAATGTTCACAAGGAATGATTGTGTTGTAATTTACCTTGTACTTTTTCACCTAAACACTACCTTAGTTTCATTCCATCTTCAGAGACTTTCAAGTCATTTTCTTGTTTAGAACTATCATCTTCTGTGATGCTGAATGTGAAAAGAATCTATTCAGTAGACAACCAAGATAAATATCACACACACACACACACACACACACACACACACACACACACACACACACACACACACTCTCTCTCTCTCATGTTCATGCTAATGGAAAGAACCTAGTCAAACCAAAAAATGGGCTGAAAGCACACCAAAAGAACTCAACACACAGACATTTGGTGTCAAACACAAAAGCAGCAGCATACCCAGTACATTATGGTTCTATTCAATTGCACAGCCAGCATCTGCCCATTATGACAGAAATCACTGCATCTGCATTGTTGGAATTATGACATGACATTCAACTTGAAGCAAAGTTAACTAAACCACTGTAGGAAAAACAAAAAATAGTTGTGGTTAAGGCAAGTGTGGGAAAAGAAAAAAAAGGTTGGTGGGTTGGCCTGAATTTATATAAAACTATTATAAGAAAAAGCCAGATTGAACAAAAACCAAACTTTAACTGAAAACGCCATTTTAAAACTTAAATAATTGATTCCGCGAGTGTTCTTAGGGCAGGGAAGTTGAGACGGCACACTGTTTATAATCTTTTTCTTTTCTTTGCATGATCCAAAATTAGCTCATGGTTGGTAGACAAAAAAAGGTTAGTCAGGTTACTGTAACCAAAACTTTATAATAATTAATATAATTAATACTAATAATGAATAGCATTTGTATTGCGCACTTCTGTACAACTCAATGCGCTGAAATAACCCCATTCACACGCAGACATTCATCAACAAGCTTACCAACATAATACAAAACATAATACAACCACGAGAGCTACAGCGAGAAAGGGGCGTGGCTGTGGAGGGGCTCATTCAGCGTTCATGTCGGTGTTGAATCAATGGGTTAGACTCTTACATCCAAATTTTCAATTGGGTTTAAGTCACTGCTCCTATAACTCATCAGTCCGGCGAGATCGTCCAAACTGACGAGGGTATCCATTTCAATATTTTCGGCAATAAAGGTAGACAGGATTACGTTCGCACAACTACTTCACCATTCACGCCTTTGAAAATGGCGCCGCAATATGATCATCTACAAAACACGCCAACATGTGAAAGGAAATGAATTAAATACCGACGCAAAAATCGTTCACGACTGCATAAGATAAGTCTGTTCCTTATTTACCTTCAGCGCCAACCGAGAACGAAAAATCAATTCCTTCTGGCGGCAAAAGATCTTTCAACAAGCAAACCCAATACGTAAAGTATTCACTTTAGTGAATTCACTTGGCTGAGATGTATCACGTGATTTGTCATCCTCTCTAGTACTATTTTAAGAAATTACGTATAACCTCTGGTAAACTACAACATTTTTGGAAAAACACAAAACACTTTAAAATCAAAACACTTCATATAAACAGACATATGCAGTACAAACTTTATTTAGAAGTGTCGTCAATCAGTTTATTTCATTTGGTGCAGACGCCCCGGAAGCTTTATTTGACAACAAGTAGACGAGGTTTTCCGACCGAGGCTTTCGGCTGAAGACTGCGAAGAGAAGCTTGACGGAGGCGAGGTAGTGCCGAATGTTTAGGCCAGAAAGATTTGAATCGTGAGGTTTGGAAGATGGCTAGCTCAAGCAACGAAGATGTTATTTCAATTGATACAAGCACAGACGACGACCTGCCTGGGCCCAGTCAACTCGTATCGCACTGGGATCCTTGCCGTAGTTCCGATTGGGATACAGAGAAACCCACGCAACAATGCATTCTGCGAATCAAAAGGTGGGTGTCAGTGGTCACCAAGGTTTTATCTAATCTCAGTAAACGAGGTGAAAAGTACGTACTTGTTTACCAAAGCCTTCTTGCGTCTGTTTTAGACGGTAAACAAACAAATGTAATCGTAAACATCGTCAAATAACCTCCAGTTTTAGGCTAGAGTCCATTTGTGCAACAAGTAACAATTGAACTTGTTAGCGTCCTGAGGGAAATAATTTCAAAGTGTTATCAACATTTATGTCCTGGGTATGCTTTGATTTATATTGACTTCACTTTTATTTTGCATGAGTCTCAAAGTGATGTCATTTGCCGACAAAAGATATAGTTGTAATTTCTACTTAAAGAGGATTTATAAATTTGCCTGTAGTTATTGCTGGTGAAGATGGCAAGTTGTCACGTCCACACCCCGTGTCATTTCCCAGAGCTTGGATATTTTGTAATCTGGTCCGAATAGGGGGTTGAGGACCCAGTAAAGTTTGTGCACTGCCGTTTAGCAGTTTTTATGCATTCTAATTATGCATGTATGTCAGGTCCCATGAGGTCTTTTCTGCATACTGTATTATATATTTTGGAGGAAACATCCATTAGAGATCAATCGAAAAGCTTGTGACATGATGGGGGTAAAGAAAAGTCACACTGTCTTGATAAATATGCATGACTTGAATAAATAATGTGGGGAAACTGTTAGCCAGCATCAAATCCTGATTTTTGAACGAAGATTTGTTGAAGCACTGGTGTTAGGTACATAACGTTCAGTACTTAACACCTATACCCATGCATAGCACCAAGAGGAATCTCTCTCTCTCTCTCTCTCTCTCTCTCTCTCTCTCTCTCTCTCTCTCTCTCTCTCTCTCTCTCTCTCTCTCTCTCTCTCTCTGTCCCTCCCCCTTCCCCCACCCGTCTTCCCTCCCTTCAAAGTAAATTAGAAGTCCAATGTTCACTCCCTGAATCAAAGTATGATCAGATAATCGTTAGATCTCTTTTATCTGCCATCATATACAAAACTGCATTTGACTCAAACTATCACTGCAGTATGAAATGTTAACATGTTTTGCTTTCAATAGTAATTTTTAAAAAATCAAAGACAGTGGAAATACTGCTGCATCTGGCACAAATATATTAGTAATGACATTCATTAACATCTGTAACCATTATAGATAAGCAACATAAACATGTTGTGGCTCTCATATCTTGTTGAATTCAACTGATCCATCAGTTTAGGTATAAAATGAAATATCTTTGCTGTTTGCTCAGATTGAAACAAATATTATGGTGGTTGTTGGGTACAGACTTCTCTTCTCTGTGACACAACAAACTGGATCTTTTGAGCACTGAAACTGTTTCCTTTAGTAAAATCAAACCAGGTTTAGATTGAAGGCATACCTTCTCAGGATTTCATTCAGTGTTGTGTATGCAAAATTATGGACTATCCAAAGCAGTATTTAGGGGGGCATCTCATTCTGTGTGCAAATGTCTTGAACTATGAAGATGTAATAATTGTCAAAATAAGGTTACACATGCAGGCACACACACACACACGCACACACACACACCACACACACACACACACACACACACACACACACACACACACACACACACACACACACACACACACACACACACACACACTTCGTCACTTGTTTCAGGTAACATGGCCACACCAAAAAGGGGGCGGGGGTTGCAGGTGGAGGGTTAAGATAGATAATTAAGTCTAAACATTGTTTCATACTTGTAAAATTCAACTGAAGTTATCAATTTTAGGAAGGATTTATTTAGGTATGTGCTATTTGCATGTGTGTGTGTTTTTTCCCCCCAGCAGTGAAATAAAAAGCAGGGTCATCAGCAAAATCTAGGGTCAGTCAGGTGTCTCTCCCCCCCCCCCTCTTCCTCCATCAGCCCCCCCCCCCCCCCCCCCCCCCCCTTCCCTCACCCCTTCCTCCACACACACATGCGCGCACACACACACACACACACACACACACACACACACACACACACACACACACACACACACACACACACATTTTATTTCTTTCCAAATCATTAACAAAGAACAAAACAAAAATTTCAGTAAAATGGAGGATACAGAATCTCAGGATAAATAATCAGAGCCTGTCACCAGATTTAAAAGGAAGTGAACCAGTTTTCCTTGTCAGGTTTTGCCCAGTGCTGTGATTGCATTTCTTGTTTGCTCACCCAATTCAACTTGCATACATATTCATGTACATTAAATTAAGACTAGAAGTAGAAAGAAAAACCCCATGCATCAAATGCATCATGCACCAAAATAATTACTTGTCATTTTCTACTATCTTATGTCCATATTTATGCATTGCCATTTACAGAATTAATTGGTAAAACCCCACAGTCACATTTTGTGATCAATAGTCTAATGTCCTGGGTTATTTCTCATTGTCAGTGAACCAAACACATGAACAAACAGGAGTCTGAGAAGAATCTTCCCTCTCCACCTATCTTAATTCTTATATCAGACTCCAATCATAGACTGCCCCTGTTGCTGTTTGGGTTGTTCTTAAGATTTTCTAGGGTGGCTTGAAGACACAATGGGGTCATAGTAACCTGAACCTGCCCCTGTTGCTCACACTACACACACCTCTCACATCACTCTCACCCCACCCCCAATATCCCTTAAACCCCCCCCCCCCTAAACCCCCCACCCTCATCCCCTACCCCATCCCACCCTCACCCAATCCCACCCCACCCCACCCCACCCCACCCCACCCCACCCCACCCCCCCAGCATCACTTGCTGTTAGGGGCCACACTCTTGGCTGAACTGCTGGAGTGGGCCCAGAAAGCCCGGCGGCCAGGCAGGTCAGCTGGTGAGAGAGAGGGACATCAAGTAGCTTTGGCTGTATGTGGCATTCAATCATAGTTTACCTCTACTGTCAGAATCTGGTGCATTGGGGTTTACTTTTTTGACCTCTAGGGTTACTTGCATTTAAATCTTTGCCTGTGTTAAACAATACAAGCATTTATCCAGAGTTGCTGAGCTGCTGCTGACATCCAGTAAGATTGAGACTGATAGGATAGAATATGAAGATACATACATGTATATCACTGATGTTATTGTTAGAAGAAATGTGGATTTCCAGACATAAATGTAAAGTCATAGAGATAAACTACAACAGCCAGAAGTAATACTGGTAGTGTTTGTGGAAACACAAGTGGTCGAAGTAGTGGTAATGGTAGCAAAAACCTGCTGGAACCAGTGGAAGGCACCTGATACACTTGGTGCAGCGGAGGATCAACATTTCTAGAGGATTTGCATACATACATAGGTACATATATATTATGCAGTGCTGCAATCCTTCCTTAGTTCTCTGACATGTGTGTCATTCATCATCCATTGTGACAGACTGCCCCTCAAGAGTAGGTCTTTGCAGCCACAGTGGCACTACTTGATATTATATTCATACAGACTGACTGACCACAGAGGTAGTCAGTCCATGGTTATCAGTGATGGATGGATGACGGTCAAATTACTCATCAGTAGTAGTAGCAGCAGTGGTAATAGTAGTGGCAGTAGTTTTTGACTCACATACGAAGCAAAAGTGAGTCTATGTACTCACCCGTGTCGTCCGTCAAGGTCAAGGTCGCAGGGGCCATAGATGTTGTCTAAAAAAACAGCCATTTTTCACATTTTCCCAATTTTCTCTGAAGTTTTTGAGATTGGATACCTGACCTATATATGGTATATAGGGCAAAGTAATCCCTATCTTTTGATACCAGTTTGATTGACCTTGCTTCAAGGTCAAGGTCACAGGAGCTCTTTAAAGTTGGATTGTGTACGTATTTTGAAGTGATCTTGACCCTGAACTAAGGAAGATAACTCTTCCAAACTTCATAACATTGTAGTACACATGTTATACATTAATACTAGGTCACTCGTGTCGTCCGTCTGGGCAGACCAGTCGTCCGGTCGTCCTGTAATCCGTAAAAAAAACTTTAACATTGGATTTTTCTCGGAGACTATTATTTATTAAGTCTATCAACACCCAATTTGGCATGATGGTGTAGGATGACAAGGCGTCAAAAAATGTACATAGTGAATTGACCTTGCTTCAAGGTCAAGGTCACAGGAACTCTTTAAAGTTGGATTGTATACATATTTTGAAGTGACCTTGACCCTGAATTATGGAAGATAACTCTTCCAAACTTCATAACATTGTAGTACACATGTTATACTTTCATCATGAGACACATTTGGTCACATATCATCAAGGTCAAGGTCACTTTGACCCTTATGAAATGTGACCAAAATGGGGTAGTGAACCACTAAAAGTGACCAAATCTCATGGTAGAAAGTGCCAATAAGCACCATTGTGCTTCCTATGTCTTGAATTAACAGCTTTGTGTTGCATGACCTTGGATGACCTTGACCTTGGGTCAAGGTCACATGTATTTTGGTAGGAAAAATGTGTAAATCAGTTCTTAGTGTATGATGTCATTGGTATGTTTAGTTGTTTGACCTTGACCTTGAAGGTCACCTGAAGGTCAAGGTCATTAAAGGTCAAGGTCACGTAAAGGTCAAGGTCAAGTATGTGAGTCGTATGGGCTTTGCCCTTCTTGTTTAGTTGTTGTTGCAGTAACTGTAGCAGTTGTTGTAATAGAAATAACAATGTAGCCTTTTTGTTGAATGCAACCCAAATTTCCTGAATGAAATTAGTATCCCGGGTTGCTTCAGAGCAGAATCTGGTTCGTGTTGAACTGCTATTGTTGCTCTAGGGAAAATTCTTCAAGGAAACTTAATCATTAATGCATCTGTTGCACACATTATGAGAACAGAGAAGGACTCTCAGTTGAATGATGACAGTCATACCGATGTTAAGTATCTCAGGCAGATAAGTTTTCTTCTTGTAATTGGCAGTTATCACAAAGCAGATTGAATCATGCTCTGCTGTCATACTTTTTATTATTGCTTTGCTTTTGATTTCACCTTTGGGATTTAGCTTTTATCTCATGGACTTGTATTAGATAAACCCCATTTCTGACAACAGTTGCCAAAAATAAAAATACATCCTATCTGAGCTTATTAAGCAGAACAAGGAAAACTACCCACACATGTTCCAAGCATTCTTAACTTTGTGTATTCTGGGTGGTGTGAAAGGCTGCATTGAGCTCTGAACTGATGCTAGGGAGTCAAACTGTACATAAAGATAAACATCTGCTGATAGTAGAGGCTGTGCAGCGGATATGCATCTTTATCTATCTCCTGTCAAGTAAGGATGAAGATAGAACTTGATTTCATGTCTAATGGCACTAGATCACACCTCTTTTGTTCTCTTTCTTGTCTTTGGGACTTTCCTCATGTTGTTCTGGGAACCTTAGTATTCAAATCCTCTGCAATGGAAGAATTTTGCATATTCTATCAGTGTATGCTTATGAACTCGTGTCTAGCGAAAAACTGCACACATGACTAGTTCATGGTACTTGTCAAAATAGTGTAATGCTGTGATTTTCTACAAATGTGCTTGAATCATTTTATTAGTACTAATATTGTGTTTCCGGGCTGTCCTTGTCAAGTAATCAATAAACATTGATACTGGGCTGTATGCATATGGGATTGAGAGAGAGAGAGAGAGAGAGAGAGAGAGAGAGAGAGAGAGAGAGAGAGAGAGAGAGAGAGAGAGAGGGGAGAGAGAGAGAGAGAGAGAGAGAGAGAGAGAGAGAGAGAGAGAGAGAGAGAGAGTGCGTGCTTGCATACATGCATGTGTGCACATGTGGATGTACTAACACATGAATATGGCTTTGTATGCATCATGTGTGTATGTGCCTTTATATACATGTTCATGCACACATTCAGTCATGTTACACATTACCCAGTCAAGATTCATAGCTATGAGATGGCAACAACCATGTCTTTTTCTTTGGCAGAGACATTATGACCATATACAAGGAACCACCACCAGGAATGTGTATTGTGACAGACAACGATGACATCACAAAGGTGAGACTTTTCTTCTATTCTCCCCTGTGGTGATGCCCAGCGTGCTAGACTTTCATTAGCCTTGAATGCTGGTAGAGATTCTGAAATTATTAGCCTCAAAAGCCCACCAGCCAGAGGTTCCAGCTGATAAATGTGTCATTGAGCAGCATCAAATCTAGCACACGAGAGTTGTGTTACAGGTTATTGTGTGTTTGTTGCCTTCAGATCCATGCCCTTATTACCGGCCCCTTTGACACGCCCTACGAAGGAGGTTTCTTCTACTTCCTCATCCGCTGCCCACCCGACTACCCCATCCGTGCCCCGCGAGTGCGACTGATGACCACTGGAGGTGGTAGAGTCCGCTTCAACCCTAACCTGTACAAGAATGGCAAGGTCTGCCTCAGCATTCTGGGGTAAGGAGTTTTCCTTTTGGTCAGTAAGACAAGTCATTTTGCCTTTTTCTTTTCCCTCTCTTTTTTGACTCACATGCGAAGCAAAAGTGAGTCTATGTACTCACCCTTTTCGTCCGTCCGGGCGTCCGGGCGTCTGTAAAAAACTTTAACGTTGGATTTTTCTCTGAGACTATTAAGTCTATCAGCACCCAATTTGGCTTGATGGTGTAGGATGACAAGGCGTACAAAAACATACACAGTGGCTTGACCTTGCTTCAAGGTCAAGGTTGCAGGGGCCGTAAATGTTGTCTAAAAAACAGCCATTTTTCACATTTTCCCAATTTCCTCTGAAGTTTTTGAGATTGGATACCTGACCTATATATGGTATACAGGGCAAAGTAATTCCTATCTTTTGATACCAGTTTGATTGACCTTGCTTCAAGGTCAAGGTCCCAGGAGGTCTTTCAAGTTGGATTGTATACATATTTTGAAGTGACCTTGACCCTGAACTATGGAAGATAACTCTTCCAAACTTCATAACATTGTAGTACACGTTATACTTTCATACTAGGTCACCAGTGTCGTTCCGTCTGGATGTCCGAGCGGCCGTCCAGGCGGCCGTCCGGGCGGTCAGGCGGCCGGGAGTCCTGTCGTCCGTAAAAAACTTTAACGTTGGATTTTTCTCGGAGACTATTAAGTCTATCAACACCCAATTTGGCATGATGGTGTAGGATGACAAGGCGTACAAAAACATACATAGTGACTTGACCTTGGTTCAACGTCAAGGTCACAGGAGCTCTTTAAAGTTGGATTGTATATATATATATTTTGAAGTGACCTTGACCCCGAACTATGAAAGATAACTCTTCCAAACTTCACAACATTGTAGTACACATGTTATACTCTCATACTAGGTCACCCGTGTCGTCCGTCCAGGTGTCCGGGCGTCTGGGCGTCCGGTCATCCGGGTGTCCTGCCGTCCGTAAAAAACTTTAACGTTGGAATTTTCTCTGAGACTATTAAGTCTATCAACACCAAATTTGGCATGATGGTGTAGGATGACTAGGCGTACAAAAACATACACAGTGACTTGACCTTGGTTCAAGGTCAAGGTCGCAGGGGCCGTAAATGTTAAAAATCAGCCATTTTTCACATTTTCCCAATTTTCTCTGACGTTTTTCAGATTGGATACCTGACCTATGTATGGTATATAGAGCAAAATAATCCCTATCTTTTGATACCAGCTTGACTGACCTTGCTTCAAGGTCAAGGTCACAGGAGCTCTTTAAAGTTGGATTGTATACATATTTTGAAGTGACCTTGACCCTGAACAATGGAAGATAACTATTTCAAACTTAATAATTATGTGGGGAACATGTTATACTTTCATCATGAGACACATTTGGTCACATATCATCAAGGTCTAGGTCACTTTGACCCTTATGAAATGTGACTAAACTGGGGTAGTGAACCACTAAAAGTGACCATATCTCATGGTAGAAAGTGCCAATAAGCACCATTGTGCTTCCTATGTCTTGAATTAACAGCTTTGTGTTGCATGACCTTGGATGACCTTGACCCAAGTGTATTTTGTAGGAAAAATTTGTAAAGCAGTTCTTAGTGTATGATGTCATTGCTAGGTTTAGTTGGTTGACCTTGAAGGTCACCTGAAGGTCAAGGTCATGTAAAGGTCAAGGTCAAGCATGTGAGTCGTATGGGCTTTGCCCTTCTTGTTTTCTTCTTTTATTTATATATATTTTTCTCTGCTGCTGTATGTCTTATGTGACAAGCTTTCTTTGTGTTTTTTTTGGTCAGCCAAGGCAGAAAATTTTGAATTATACATAATTGATGGGAAAGACTTTTGCCTTCTTTGCTCCCTGGCAGTTGAGAAATCTTGAGTTGCTTAGGCCAAAAGTTTTTAATAAAAGGTAGGTTGGCCTCTCCTTTTTTTCTCTTTTTAAAAAGAATAGAAAAGCCCAGATTGAACCGAAATCTCAATATCTTTTTCACTGAAAACACTGATTTTAAAAACTTAAATAGTAGATCCCCTGAGTGTTCATAGAGCAGGGAAGATGAGACAGCGCACAATTTGTTGATTATTGTCAATTTCTTTCCTTTTTCTCTCTCTTTTTCCCCCCATGATGAAAAAGGTAAGGGTTGGCCGAAAAAAATTGGGTCGTTGGGTTACTCTAACAACTTTTTTCCTCCCTTATTACACATCACATTTTGCAGGAGCACATTTCATTTTTGGATTTATTGTTTTGCATAAAGAATTTTGTAATGTACTAAGTTATAAGACACAAAGCTGTAAAAATGCAGATGCACTATGTATTTATCTTTTTCTTTCCATTGTAAAATATAAATCCATGGCCTGAGCTCTGTATTAGTAGTGTTAGTGATAGATGTTGCTACATAGTTTGTGTGCTTGTTTCATTTGTCTTGACAGCTCCGTAATGGGCTGGTAGAGGATGCTGAGCCATGATTAAGGCCAGGGGTGGGCAGGTTTCTAATGGCTGGGGCATTATGTTACAGCACGTGGTCTGGCCCCTCATGGAGCCCTGCCCAGAGCCTCTCTACTGTCCTCATCTCCATCCAGTCTCTCATGAATGAAAAGCCCTACCACAATGAGCCTGGCTTTGAGAGGGTGAGTACTGTGTGAAAGCCACCAACTATCAAAAGTCCTACCACAAAGAACCTGGCTTTGTAAGTACATATATACTACTGCTGTGAAAAATCTCTGTCATAGGTCACAAGTGACTTATTTTTTGCCATGATAAAATTATTGCAAAAAGTACACATGCAATCAGTCACCTTCATTGTGAACTTGGCCAGTTGTTTAATAAAGGACTTGTATAGCTGAACTCTTGATGCTGTTTGCTGAAGGTAGAACCCCCCTATGGGTTTGGGGTAAGAATTGACCCACCGAGTCTCAACGCGATTCGTAAGAGGCGAATAACTGCGGTTACCCTATACTGTTCTAGTAATTTTCATGCTTA
>JAWQFJ010031473.1:22500-43217 GCA_034096865.1 Theodoxus fluviatilis
TTGCTCCTCTCTTCATTTGTGTTCAACACATTGCTCAGACTGAAGCATAAATGTAAGTAATTTTATACCTTCATTTGACTCTCATTTCCTAGGTGTGTGTGATATAGAAGGAACTGTGATTTTGATTGTTGTGAATACCATGCAATGCTTCAGCATTCACATTCTGTATATGTAACAGCAAGTGAGTATGGGTGTATCCAGTGGTGTAGTTATACAAGACAGGCTGAACAGGAAGCACGCAGTGACATTGACAAGGACACCCTCTCTTGTTTCCTCAGGAAGCACCCTTGTGTAGAAGTGCCGTCAATAGGTATGCAGACCTGTTTACCCTTCCGCAATTTGCGGAAATCTTCTGATTTTGAGTCCGAGTCTCCGCTTTTACGGACGATCTTCCGGCCGATATTTCGCTGAAAAAATCGAAATCTTCCTCTTGAAGATCAAAACCTTCCGCATTTTTCTGGTTATTTATCAAATCTTCCTCATAAGGGTTTTTGGGGGTAAACAGGTCTGGGTATGGGTTGGTAGTGGAGATGGGAAACCCTTGCTCTCTCTTTGTCTCTCTGTCTCTGTCTGTCTCTCTCTCTCTCTCTCTCTCTCTCTCTCTCTCTCTCTCTCTCTCATGATTTTGCCCATTGTGTATTGCTCTGCCTGTGAAATTGTCAGAGTTGAACCTCTGTGTGGGGGGAGTAACTGGTCTGTGTGTGGGTAGGTGCAAGTGGTAGGTGTAAGCAGTAAGGACACATTTGTGTGTATGAAGAAATATAATAATCTACTCCACTTTGGGAGGATGACTTTACTTAATCTCCTTAGTGAGTTGCTGGCTTTTAAAACTGATGTTTGAAAGGTGAAAATAAAAGTTGTGCCCATTGTTGTTTTAAGCTCGTATTAGCATTTATACCTCATGCAGTTTAATCACTTGTACTTGTTGTGCCTGTGTGGTGGTTGGGTTTTCCTATTATGGAATGAACACATTACTCACTCACTATGTAGAAAGAATATTCTTGTGACTTACTAGATATTACTGCACAAGAGACAGTTTGCATGCTGGTGGTTTTCTTATTTTCATGTTGTGAATGGAATATCTATAGCCATAGTATTATACTATCACAAATTCTCATATATGAATAAGTGTGGTATTGATATATACCCATTGGTTGCACTTCATGTCCTTGTTCATCACACTTGCATACTGACAACCCTTGCATCCCAGGAGGATACATTACTGTGACAGGTGACTGACAAGTTCCTCGTGGCACCATTAGCACTAGTGGAGCTCAGTCTAGAAAAGCTGCACCCCATAGCAGTGGCAGTCTACACTCAGCAGTAGCTCTTTCTGGACTGCCAGTTTCTTTCGAACTCACAGATCAGTAGCTCTTTCTGGACTGCCAGTTTCTTGGGAACTCACAGATCAGTAGCTCTCTCTGGACTGCTAGTTTCTTGGGAACTCACAGATCAGTAGCTCTCTCTGGACTGCCAGTTTCTTTGGAACTCACAGATCAGTAGCTCTTTCTGGACTGCCAGTTTCTTTGGAACTCACAGATCAGTAGCTCTTTCTGGACTGCCAGTTTCTTTGGAACTCACAGATCAGTAGCTCTTTCTGGACTGCCAGTTTCTTTGGAACTCAAAAATCAGTAGCTTATTCTGGTCTGCCAGTTTCTTTGGAACTTGCAAATCAGTAGCTCTTTCTGGACTGCCAGTTTCTTGGGAACTCAAAAATCAGTAGCTCTTTCTGGACTGCCAGTTTCTTGGGAACTCACAGATCAGTAGCTCTCTCTGGACTGCCAGTTTCTTTGGAACTCACAGATCAGTAGCTCTTTCTGGACTGCCAGTTTCTTTGGAACTCAACATCAGTAGCTCATTCTGGACTGCCAGTTTCTTTGGAACTCACAGATCAGTAGCTCTTTTTGGACTGCCAGTTTCTTTGGAACTCACAGATCAGTAGCTCTTTCTGGACTGCCAGTTTCTTTGGAACTCACAGATCAATAGCTCTTTCTGGACTGCCAGTTTCTTTGGAACTCACAGATCAGTAGCTCTTTCTGGACTGCCAGTTTCTTTGGAACTCAAAAATCAGTAGCTTATTCTGGTCTGCCAGTTTCTTTGGAACTTGCAAATCAGTAGCTCTTTCTGGACTGCCAGTTTCTTGGGAACTCAAAAATCAGTAGCTCATTCTGGACTGCCAGTTTCTTTGGAACTCACAGATCAGTAGCTCTCTCTGGACTGCCAGTTTCTTGGGAACTCACAGATCAGTAGCTTATTCTGGTCTGCCAGTTTCTTGGGAACTCACAGATCAGTAGCTCTCTCTGGACTGCCAGTTTCTTGGGAACTCACAGATCAGTAGCTCTTTCTGGACTGCCAGTTTCTTTGGAACTCACAGATCAGTAGCTCTTTCTGGACTGCCAGTTTCTTGGTAACTCGAAAATCAGTAGCTCTTTCTGGACTGCCATTTTCTTTGGAACTCACAGATTAGATAAATCAAGGACTTGCAGACTATATCAATGGCAGTCTTCATGCATAGTCAGGTCTTTAAGAGATTACCAGGAAAGGTAGGACTAGCTGTCTTCATTGGTTTCCAGTTGTGCCCAATATTACTGCCATACCAGCACTTATTAGACTAGCAGTCTTCATAGGTTGTCAGCTGTGTCTCGGATTATTAGTGCTGGTAGTATTGGCAATCTTCATAAGTTCCAGGTATGTCCCGTGTTACCAGCATGTAGACACAGGCAGTTTCCAGCTGTGTGACACACTTGTGGTCTGTAGGATAGGCAATCTTCATAGATCAAAACCAGGTCTCACCAAGATCACTGGCAGTATATGAGCTGTTTAAAGATTTCAGAATGCACTGGCATCTTTACAGGTCACCAACTCTGCCCAAGATAACCACAACTCCCAGCAGGGGCACTGTTCATGAATGTGGCAAGCTGAGGGGACTTGGCACGAGATTATCCACCTCACAATGCTCGGTTTTTGGATGTGCTCAGTTTGGGGCTGTATGGACAGCTTACTTGGATGATCTGTGCAGCCAGACTGAACTGCAAAATTCACACAGATGATTGGGTTAAATGTAACAGATCATTTATCTGTGCCTGGTGACCAATCACATTCTTCTCATCTGATTTCTCACTGTGTCATCATCAATGTAGCACCTCAGAGTAGCTTTTGAAAAGTAACAGGTTTACATACTTCAGAGGTACAACAATCTCAATAGAAATTCAAAGCTTGCAGCCAAGATCCAACAGTTCTCAGACTATGAAGTCATGGCTCTTATTTCTACAAATGTTAAGGGTCAGTCACATAGACTTTGGCTCACCCAGTCATCATGAAGAATGAACTGATTGAGACACTGAGCTACCAGCAACGGCATGTGGTCAACCCATCACATCTGATAGAGAATGAAGAGTAGTGTCATGACTTGGTCTTGGTTAAGGTCCCTTTCATAATGATGTTGATTTTCATAACAAACTTCCAGTGCATGTGTTTGGAATGAAGCCTTGGCAGTTGCACTCCAGTGCATTGCCCTTGGAAAGGAAGGAATCTGAAAGGGCAGCCCAAGTTGCAGCAATAAAGTGAATTGTGACCTCATTTCGACAAATTTACTGATACTCTGACCTGAGTGACTTTATATGTGTTTCAATCAATTCCTTTGAATGTACACATCAAAAGGAGTTATGGAGAGGAGGAGGAGGAGGATGACGATGATGATGATGATGATGATGATGTGACAGCCCATGAGATAGATGACAGAATTCTGAGCTTCATTGTGGACTGGTTACACATTGGAATCAAGCCAGCCTTGGTTGACCTGCAGTGCTAGTCTGAAGTAGAAATCTGGCTCTGTAACTAGGTTGCTAGTAGCTGGAACCCTAACTGCAGAAAACTGTAGGGTTTTTTTCCCTTCCCTCTCCTCTCCTCTTCTCTCCTCTCCTCTTCTCTTCTCTCCTCTCCTCTCCTCTCCTCTCCTCTCCTCTCCTCTCCTCTCCTCTCCTCTCCTCTTCTCTTCTCTTCTCTTCTCTTCTCTCTCTCTCTCTCTCTCTCTCTCTCTCTCTCTCTCTCTCTCTCTCTCTCTCTCTCCAAAAGACATAAAACTTGTTGGTAAGTTTCAACACTCACATAATAACTCAGTGATTATTGAGACTGTTATGTTCATGTTGGAGGCAGGTACTGGTTTTCTTTTTTCTTGTTTTAATGCCTCTTCCTCTCAAAGCATGATCCCACTGGAGGGTTCAGTTGTGCCACCTACTACTTCTGTCTTGTCTTGACAACTTGATGTAAAGAATCAGAGAATGTTCACAATAGGGATTGGCAAAGAACCCTACTAACTGATAACACTGAGAAATCTTAAATGCTTTGCAGAACTTTGAAAAGACCAGAACCACAGTGTTGGTGTTCAATTTTCTCATTGATGTAGCATAATGAGCGCAAAGTTTCACTGATTATAGGTCAGCGGATTTTTCTACGAGATGGCTAGCTTAGGACCATGTTTAAATCAACTGTGCATAATTTTGAGCTGTGTAGCCCTCTGACTTGCCAATGGCCAATCCTTAATCCCTAGGTTGCATTATAGGTGCATTTCAGTATTTGTATGGGCTTGAAACTGTTCTGCCCATGACTGTAGTGTGTCATCATCATCATCATCATCATTACTGTGAAATAATGAGCTGTCTTTATTGATTCCAAATTTATTCATCATAAGAGCACTGGACATCTGGATATTGAAGACCAAAATCTCATGACTGATGCCATAGCAACCACTGACTCAAATATGCATTTTGAAAGAAAAATACGGCAAGAGACATTTGATGAGTCAGAGGATCGTTGCTCATCTGGTTGTGTGTAAGACAAATGGCAGATTGTTATGCATGTGATGTATTAAACACTGATGTCATTCTGTTGCAATTTTGTCATGTACATGTATTCTATTTGTTCCCAGATTTTTTTTTAAAATATTTTTTAATGGGGGGGGGGGGGGTTCCCAGTAGATAAGTTCCTCACCTTAAACACTTGATTGTTCAGACAAATGCAATAGAAATCATTCCAGTGCTTTTATTCATGCCAGGGTAGGTATTTGTGCTTAACATGATATCTCCACTTATGTTGTTGCTTACTGGTTTTGCTCATTTGCATGAAAGTTAATTTTCGTTGGTAGGCAGCCATTGGTTGTACATATTCATGCATCATCAAACCTTACAGAATACCAAATGATTAATCAATGAGTCATTTTTAGCATAGGGATGTGAATTCTGAGGCCATGATTGATAATGATTTTGAGACAATCTTTTTCTTTTTTGGGGTGGTGGTGTTGGTCTTTTTTCCCCCTTTGAGAACTTCCTGTGCTTTAAAAAAAATGTCTGTAGAGAAATTTTCATTTGAAAATAACATTTTTCTTTTTGCCTGAAGCTTGCAGATCCCTCTCTCCAATGAAATAGTCTGTATTTTAAGGTGGAACCTTAAGTACTACCTTGAAAATCACAAAGAGGAGGTTTTGAGAGCAGAGAGGTCTTGTGATAAAAGCTGCATTTAAGCAGGGATAAAAGTCATTCACAGCACGTAGGTCAAAATAGGGAGATGATCTCTGTAGAAAGTCTAGTTTAGGAGGTTCTGCATTTTGTCTTCCTGCATACATTGACAAGTTCTTACTTATCTGCTATGGGCAAAAGTAGTCTTTGGGGGCACACAACATGATGACTGGAAAATAGCACGACTCCCTGTGCATTTTCTTCCAATGATGAACAATTCAGGGAAATGTTAGCATGTCTCTGTTGGTTTGGCCTTGTTTTTATCAAAACTGTGAAAAGAGGATCAAAGAAGTCAGCTTTTTTGCAGAAGAGCTTTTCGCCTTTCTGTTGATTCATGTGCAGTCTGCAACTGCTTCTGTCCAATGCATGGTGTTGGTTCTGTATAGGAACTTTGATTGACTATGAAAAATCAAAGTATTGATTTCTATTACAGGAGAGCCTACTGCCTTGACATCCATTCATCTGATTTTGCTGCCAGACTTGAATTGTGCTGTCCAATAAGTGACTGAATTACCTGTGACATTTGGCTGTGGTGTTGTGATTGATGACAATGCTTACATCATTAGCTGTATCTGCCTTCAGTATTGGAACTGATCCAAGGGTTATTTAGTAAATTGTGCATGGACTGTGGTGTACAAGCTTGTTTTACTTTTGTGAATGGTTTCTCTGTAGTGGCTTCAGTTGGACTGGAGTCCTGCATGTAGCCTCTGTATTAGATGCAGCATTATTGTATTGGACCTGAATGAATGTCATGGTTATTTGAGATTCTTAGTACGAGTTATGCATAGAGAGTGTATGTTTGTTTGATATGTACAAATAAAGTTTTCTATGATAAACAAGTCTCCATTTCCTTTGTTTACCAAGTGAGAATTAATGATTGATTGATTGATTGAGAGAGAGAGAGAGAGAGAGAGAGAGAGAGAGAGAGAGAGAGAGAGAGAGATTGATTCTTTATCAAGGATGAAATTTTAGGCATTTCTGCCCATCTTACAAATTGTCCTTGCTCATAAAGAAATGAAAACATGCATAGATGAGATAAAATACACAGTAGCTAATATATGTACAACAGTTGGTAAGATGAAGAATATGATGAACAACGACAAAGATTTTAGTAGATGCCTTTGACAACTGTCAGCTCAGTGAGTCTTCAAGTTCAAGCAAATACATGTCATATGTACAGGCAACAACAGTGAGATCATCTGAATAGATAATCACGTATGGATGCTTTAAAAGACTTCATGGAAGTATTGTTCCTTAGGTGCAATGGGAGTGTATTCCATATCATAACACCTGAATATGTAATACTGCCTTTGAAAATGTCTACTCTAGATTGTGGTAAAATAAAAGTGTTGCGAGATAGTGAATGGCTTGTTTGGGGATGAATGAAGAGATCAGTAAGATGCTTCGGTGCTCGTGAATGAGCAATTTTGTGCATAAGGATGCATTTATTGAGGACAAGGTGATTTTAGAAGGGTAGTAAGCCAAGATTTCTGATCTTTTCATCCGTAGACAATGTTGAGTCGGAAATAATAAGCTTGGCAGCTCGTCTGTACAGTGATTTAATCTTGTTCAAGTGCACTGTCATGGAGCCATCCCATACAACAGATGCAAAATTAATATGGGAATTTATGTGTGTGAAAAAACATTGTGCATGCATTGGTGTTGACAAAATGCCTCAGTTTAGAGAGCTGGAAAATGTTCTTAGCAATAGTTTTAAATAAGGAATAAACATGTTGTTCCCAAGTTAGTTATTCATCAACAATTATGCCTAGCACTCTGTGTTCTGAGACTTGCTCAATGGTTTCATTTTCTAGCATAAGGTTGATGGTTAAGGGTTGTCGTTGACGTTTTTGTCTTGTAGTTCATGCACTTGGTTTTTGAGGGGTTTATGACCATTCTATTTGAAGAACACCATTTTTGTAAATCAAGGATAACGTTCACGGCGCATTGGATGGAATTTATGCTTCTGTCGCTTACGCTGATAATGGTATCATCTGCACAGAGAGAGAGAGAGAGAGAGAGAGAGAGAGAGAGAGAGAGAGAGAGAGAGAGAGAGAGAGAGAGAGAGAGAGAGATGGAAAATTTATATGAAACATTCACCCACCTGCCTGTCTGTCTATTTACACAAACACACACACTGATTCATGGCAGCCTCACCCTCTGTTGCAAACTACAATGCAAGAGCTGAGGTGATCAATCTACCCTGGGGAGAGCTATTCCCTGAGATCCTGGTAGTCCCCTTAACCATAGGCGTGGTGGGCATCTGACCCAGGGCAAGCTGCCCTTTACTAGCTCTGTTTTGTTGGCAAATTAGTCCGAGTGTAGTGTGTCCTTGTAGCCCTCCTCATGCATCCTTGAGCATGGTGCTTTACTCACATTGCTTCTCCCCACCCAGGAGTAGAACAGGTACCTGTGAGGGCTGAGTTGGAACATTGTGAGAGATAACTTTGTCTCCGCAGCCTGGTTGCATGCTCCCCAGGGAGTTGAGACAGGGCGTTGGAGTGATACAAAAAGGTAGCCTGATGTCCAGGGGGTTAATGTGTGCGGTTTGAGCATCCATCACTGGGTGAAAAAGTCGCAATATAAAAAGAACACCTTTACCTTTTACCTTTACCTGTGGATTAGCTGTTTCTATTATGTTCCCAAGTATGCAAGCCCTTGCAGACAATGCACAGTGACATGCATGCACACATACACTCACACACAGAGGGACAGTCATGAGTAAATGTTGGCATTTCTTTGAGCAACTTCCTTTAGAGCAACTTTTCCTAGGTGTCAAACCACACAACATTCAGCCCCCTGATTATTGGCCACTTGATCAATTTTCATCCATAACATATACAGGAAGAGAGTGTCGGATGAATAGTCGGGAACAATACCAGTATTATCTCCACTCCATGGAATATATTGAATGCAGTTACTGCTAGCTCATACAGCTTCATACAGGGTTTACAACACTTCTGTGTCTTCACTTCCCTCACAGCCACTGGATATTACTCCTGAAGCCTCTTATACAAACTGAAGAGAACCTATAATGGTGCAACACACACAAGCCCAATGAACCCCATAAAGGAGGCACTTGATCCTCCCTGCTGGCATGCTTTGATTCACCTGTCACTCAACTCCAAGACTTGAGAGGGGAAACCAGCAAGCTGTAGCCCAAGAGCTACAACAGTACCAACTGTGACAGACTGAAACTGAGTTCCATTAGCCTTTGACGGCCCTTCCACATAAGGGAGAAATCTGGGTTTATCTAAATATCTTGACAATTCCATACCTGCTGCAGCCCTGTGTCATAATTCTGTCCATGCATGCAGTTATGTCTGTACATGAATGAGTATACTTGGTGCACATCTATAATGCACATACCCTATATGCATGACTGTTAGCCTTGGTTCTACACCAGTGATTTGACAAAGCAAATCAAATGTATTTACAGGAACTTCCCTTCCAGCTTGTCTAAAATATTGACTTCCAGATTGAACAGCACAGTTCACTTGAAGCAGTACAGACCCACTCCCTCTTAAAAAGCAAGAAACTATCACCACATTTAAATACTGATACATTTCTGTCTCAACAGATAAATGAGCTCTGATCTCCAAAAGTGGGAAGGGCAGACGGATGGATGGATGGAGTTTTGAAGGCTATGCAAGGCCACTGAGCATGAACATTTCATGAAATTTTATAGTATTGGAAAATCAAGTCATGATGTCCCTATTTATTTGCCTCTTACGAATCGCATAGGGAGATGCCGTGGGCCAATTCTTACCCCGAACCCACAGGGGGATCCAAAAGTGGGAAGGGCAGACAGATGGATGGATGAAAAGAGTTTTACAACCCATTTGCCTTTGTAGGCTATGTAAGTCATTGAGCAAGAATATCACACATAGTCTAGAGTAAGCGCAATTCAAGTCACCATGTCCCTAGATATTCGCCTCTTACGAATTGAATAGGAAGATGCTGTGGGTATATTCTCACCCCCAACCTACAGGGGCTGAAGAAAAGATGGAGAATTGTTTTTCTCATCCACTAAACATTCTGCACAGAATTTTCCATCAAGTGAAGTACACCCTAAGTGTGTTTGATATTTTTAATCAAAATTCCATAATTCCATCAAAGAATTTAAGTCGTGCAAACAAAAAGACACAAAGCAATAAACATTTGATGCTGGCATTGTAAATTACCTTTATTTACATACCCATAGTTACTTAGACATAACAGCTGTATATAAGTATATAGTGAGCATGTGACAAAGACTGTCATAAACATAAAGGGAAAGAAAATAAACAACAAAACTTTGGTCCAAATAAGACATTTTGCAAAAACAATTACGATACAGGCAACAACTTTCGATATGCGTTACATCCAAATGCAAAAATCTACCTTCCAGACATTGCAAAGGCAGTGTCATGAGGTTTTATGATCCAAAGCTCCATCAGTTTTAGAAATCATTAATTTGTCCACATGCAAAATTTCTAAACTGAAGAAATCATATGTTGAAAGACTGCTTTTGAAAAGTAATCAATATCACACATTAGCAAATGTAAACTACCTTGATCAGCACCAAGAGGCTTTTCTCACTTAATCATTGCTCTTGAACAAATATTTTGATCATGAAAATTTACAGAACAAATTAATATAGCATGATGCCATCTACATTGTTTTGCCAGAAGCTGCCACATTCACTTTTATCTGTCATAAGACCTAAAAATCTCTTCGATTATGCAAGGTATATGATCATCATGAGAAAATAAGAGGTGTTACATGTAAACAATTCTGTTTCACACACAAATCAAACTCGTCTGAATGAGTACACACATATTAAAAATCTCGACATCAAAACTTCAAGCAATGTTTAGTTTGATGCACATGACTTTCAACAAATATTGTGGCAAAAAAGGCCACTACTAAAACAAAGAATTGGCAGAATTGTAAGTTAGTGGCACACGTTCTTTTCTACCAAGGCCCTAGGGAAGGATGAACGATACTGCTCACACCAAAGGACTCTGATGGGATTTCTAGAATGCAATGGCCTCCCAATTGCCAACTGCTCTGCACTTGGGGAATTATCACACTGAATACCTGATAGTGGACTAGGTAAATAAAAAGCAGCAATCATTAAGGAAACACACTTAAATAATAAATATATTCAGTACCATCTGTATATGCATTTGTCCAACTGTGTATTACAGTAACTACCACCAGAAATCTGCACCATTAGTATATTCAGTATCATATTTATGAACAATGGAAATGTACTAGTGTATGTTTGAAATGAGGTAATCTTGCAAATTTTAAGGGTTGATGTTTTTGTTAACATTCTATAAACAAGATGCCTGAAGAAAAGACTAAAACCAAGGATTTGAAATTAATAATTTCATGTGGAAGTGTCTGAAAAATTTGACATTATGTGACATCACAATAATCTCACAGGCAAAAAATGAAGTTGTGCAAACACAGGTTTTGAAGAGTGGACCTTCATGTCTCTTGATGCTATGTCATACTGCTTCGAAATGAGAGAGAATGAAACAACAACAACAACAAATAAAGATCACTCGAAATAACATCTTCCATCACTAACCCTGCAGAAGTTTTGGTATCAGAACCCATGATGTCCACAGATGACAAAAATCTAGTTCTTTACAAATGATGAGTAACTGAAATCTGATCTGATAATTCAAGCAAAATATAGACAAAGGAAATGAATGAAAAAACCATCCTACAACTGCTCAAATTCAACTATACAGTCACCTTCTTCGTAGAGAAAGATCAAGGTGAGCAAAGGGAATTCTCTTGCTCTCTCTCTCATCTTTGCAGTCAGGGTACTCATTCAGCACTTTAATTCAAGCAAGATCTGACAGGAAGACGTCAACAGGCAACGAGGATGGGGAGTCCTCACATTATTTACAGATGGTCTAGAGGAGTTGTATCCTGCACTAACTAAGTGTGGCCAGCAGCCCTGTCCACAATCACATGTGCTCAGGGTGATTCTTCAGACAGTTGATGAATTCCTTCACTGGGAGATCCCCTTTGCATATTTTGTGGATCGCTGTAAACATGGGAAACCTGAGACAGAAAAGAGACAAAGATGTCTTCATAAAATGATTGCCCAGTGCAATGACATCAACACTGTGCCTCATTCAAACATCTATAGATCTGAGAGACACAAACATGATAATCAAAGAAGGAGCAGTAAACATCAAATCCTGCACCCCAAAAGTGTGGATAAGTGGGAGGGAAGACAGGGTTTCTGCAGACGTCCAAGAAACAAATTTTAAAACTCATGACTAAAAAAATAAAAATGACATTTTCTTGTACAAGTCTGTGAAAATTTACTATTGTTTCATACTGCTAGGGGCTGATATTGAAATCTGGATGAACTGAATGCATAAAAAGACAATGCGGAAAAATATCCAAGACTATCAAAGGTAAATAATCTGGCACGGTGATAACCACACCCAAAAAAAATCAGCTGATGCAGAAATTTCACAACTTTTCCATGACTTTTCAACGTATGGCCAAAATTTGTACACTTTACAAGGCCCGTGAAAAATATTTGGCAAATTTCTAAACATTTCCAGGCTTTTAATGACCATGGGAACCCTGAGAAGATGTGTGCACGGAAATACAGCCAGCAGCTGAATAGCACATGAATTAGTCCACAATCCTGGGAATCACAACCTTGGGAATAAAGAAGTGCCCTCACACAATTTCACCTGTTGTCTTTACACATGCTTTTTAGAGGTGTGTCGCCACTTTGCACTTTTTTGGTTCATACTTGGGCAAGATCAAGGCCTCCCTTCAATCAATACAAACTCATTATTTCCATCGTCAGATGCCATGAAAGCAGGGTTCTTGATGAGACAGACGGTATGAAAGACAATTTGAATTGTGGTATCCTTACAACAGCAACTGGAACTACATGTACTTGGGATGTTAAATGCTCAACAGGAAAGAGAAAACATAAACCTTGCCAGATCTTGTGGAAAAGTAAGACGATCTCACCTATCTTCCATGCTCTTGTTTTTCAGCATGTAGTTCACTTCCTCTGCAGTGGGGGGACCCTGCAGAATCTGTCCATTCAGCATCTCCCTCTCCAGCACCTCGATGCTCTGCAAGCACAGTGTCAAGCTATTTCTTACAATCATGCACAATCTTACATGTTCTTAATTGAGAAGCATGTACAATTGATAAAATAGCATAATGTTAGATTGAGCATAGGCACCAGTTTCAGCATCCACTTGTGGTTTAAAAAACCTAAATCAAGTAGTTTTACTTTTTAATGCAAGTCACATATCACATGTGCTCTCTACACAAACACATGAGGCAAATACACAAATACACTTTGCCTCATTACTACCATACTGCACAAATTGTTTCCCTACATTATCAACTGCAATGTATATCATAAGTCAACATCTTTTGCCATCTCCTCCAAAAATGTTCTTATGTCACTAAAGAGTGTTGTGGTTCTGTGGTGACTTTCAGAAGCACACTGTTATTCTATTCAAATCCTCAATGCTTCTGCAGGAAAAAAACAGTTGTGGTCATGGTAACATGGCCCCCCAAAATAGGGTTGGAAGGTCGGCCTGAACTCTTTTTGTTTGTTTTTTATTTTCATAATTATTTTCAATAGAAGACGCTAGAGTGAACATAAATCAAGTTTCTCTTTCGATGATAATGCTTTAAAAAATGTAGATAGTGGATTCCCAGAGTGCTTGAAGGGCACGGAAGATGGGACAGCACACAGTTAATCTTTTACTAGTTTTAGCATTTAGTTTTCTCTCTTTTTTTCCAGAATCCCAAAAAAGTTTAAGGTCGGCAGACAAAATAGTGTCAGTTGGGTTACCATAACTAAAACTTTTTTTGTGTGCCTTATTACTGACAACACAAAATAAACAAGTACAGGGTAGCAGAATCCATATCATCAAGAAGAAAGAAGAAGAAGAAGAAGAAGAAGAAGAAGGAGGAGGAGGAGGAGGAGGAGGAGGAGGAGGAGGAGGAGGAGGAGGAGGAGGAAGAAGAAGAAGAAGAAGAAGAAGAAGAAGAAGAAGAAGCAGGAGGAGGAGGAGGAGAAGGAGAAGGAGAAGGAGAAGAAAGAGAAAGGAGAAGGAGAAGAAAAAGAAGAAAGGACAGGAGGATACTGAAAGCCCCAGTAAGACTGGAAAGAAACACACACTCCAACGCCCAGGCAGGCCACTGCAGGATACAACACTCACCTTGCCAGTCTTGGCAAAAGCCTCTGCCACACGACGATTTCGGCCTCCATAGCAGGTGGTGACCAAGTCTGCAATGCCGCTACTCTCCAAGAAGGTTGCCTGCTGACATCCTGCAGGGGTCATTGAGGTCAGAAGTCAAGGTTCATGCAATGACAGACAGCAGGGAAGAGGATGAGGGGTCGGGGATGGGGGGGATATCTATTGAAAAGTCTTTCAAGTCCGGGCAGAAAGTATCTAACTGGTGCACTCTTGGATCAGTTTGCCAAGATTGAAACATAAATACAAAGGAGTAATGAGCTGATTCATTTTTTAATGTTTGAAATTAGGTGACTGAATATTTCCATACAAAATTATTGCATATGTATGCCTACTGATACCATTTCATACAAAAATTAGGCTCTAGTCTATCACCGACAGGCAATGCAGCTAATCATTAATCAGCCTCTCATATGCCTTCTATTAAATTGCTTTGGCACTATTACCTAGATTGAAAGTCCTATCCCAAAATTTTAAGAACAGTTTGATCAGTTTGATAGATTGAGACATACTTAGACAAGACAACCCATAATCTTGCACATTAAATTTGTTATGAAAATATTGTCATGATTCTTTATTATACTTCATCAAATTCCACATGTATGAAATGATTAAGTACCTGCACAATTCTGATGTCAACCATGACAGAAAGAATGAGGGCAATAACAGTAAGAAGTAGAATGACATCAGTAACAGCACAATGAATGACAACCAGCATAAGTTGTTTGAGAGATATTGAGACACCTGGCCAAGAATCATTACGAGAAATGAGCATCAGGAAGAAGAGCTAGATCATTAGAAGGATATACTAGTACATACAGTTCCCAACAGCTTACCAGGGTAAAACACCTCACAGAACTTGATCATTTCCATCAGACCCAAGCGGATCACTGCAGCTTTGGTGTTGTCCCCATATCCCAAACCATCAGCAAAACCTGCACCGACCGCCACGATGTTCTGCAAACACGAAACAGACAAAAATGAAGCCATGGCACAAGCATACAAAAAATAGACTTGCAGATCAATTCTAAAGACAAACAGTCCACACAAAATGTGCAAGTTTCCCATTCTTTAGACATGAGAATCTCTTTCCATGACAAAGTATGGAGTCCAGCATTGCTATTTTCCTTCCTCCCTGCTGTTCCCAGAACACCCTTGCAACCCAGCAAGGTCATGGGCTAGCTCTTAGCTGAGGACTCCCAAGTTCAAAATTTGATAGCCAAATTTAGAACAATGAAGATGGATAAGGGGGTGGGGGTGAATTAAACAATGAGTTTCAGAAGGAAAAGCTAAAGGATTGACCTGGGTTTAAACTAGTGGCTAGGGGCAGTGTGGAAAAGACAGCATAGAGTGGAGTATGGTGATATAGAACACTCTATTTTCCCTCTGGAGGATAACTACATTTTTCATTAATGTCACATTTTGAGGTGAAAACATGGCATACCTTGAGAGCACCACAAATTTCCACAGTTGTTTCATCCTCCACCACCACGATTCGGAAGTATGATGTGAGGAAAAGTTCCTTCAGCATGAGACCAGTTTCTTTATCCTTGCAACCTGCAAAGCAACAACAACCACACAACTGAGGAGGTTGGGTTACAATTATTCCTGCACTTCAGAGAAAGGAGGGCCCCAACTGTAAGCATGTCAACTGTGAGTCTAAAACAATCACCTGGTAGAGGCCAGGGAATTAACCCTAGAAGTGTTGTATGCCGACCAGCCAATCTCCTCAGCAGTGCAGGAGGAAACGGTTAAGTGTCTGGGAACAGAATGTGGCAAAATTCGGCACAATCCATCACATCTCCAAACACTGACTCAAAATTGTCAAATAGAAAGTGTCAGAACACACACTAGCAAGTTGTATTTCAACTTGAAATTCAAGTACATCTTCCTTCCTTCCTTTCAGTCTTTCTTACTTTCATTTCCTTCTGTTTCCATTTGAAAATAAAAGTTTTGCCATTTGAAAATAAAAGTTTTGTCACTATCAATTTGTCTTGCTGTTAATTTTCCAACGTTGCATTCATTCTGATGCATCAAAGTTTTAATTCAATTCACTGGCAGTGGCCTGTCTGCATTTCTAAAGCAGATGACTCCTGGCTAGTAGGACCTTGAATGTACTTTTTTTAATAGAGCAGAATATTTTTGGGCAGAGCAGAATACTGGAATCAAACAAAGATGGGAAGAGCAAATTTTACTTCCAGTGGAAAGGTTGTCAGGTCTGTGCATAGCTGAAATTTTGACCAAGTTTTCTGTTCAGCAGTTGCTCACCCCTGCTCAAAATAGAAACACTTAACAACAGGAACAATTCACAGCAGTTCAGCCAGAGCAACAACTGAAACGGAAATGTGACAGAATTTTTGGCCCTCAAACACTTTAGGGTTAAAATGTTGCCACTAAACAGATCAAACAAGAATCAAGGGGAAGTTTACATTATACAGAGAGCACTCTGAGAGCAAAAATACCTGCCAAGGAAGCAAGAAGTTTTCTTCCATGGCCTGTATGAAGAATGAAGGCAGCATATTCTGCTAGCCAGGCCTGACTTAAGGATGTGTACTTCCTTTTTTTGGTGGAAAGCAATATCCTAGTGCGGAACGCATATGCACGTGTCAACAATAGTTTGACATCATCACGTTTGTGATGCACAATAAAATCACTCGTTTTGCTTCCAGCTCCCAAACTGCATAACAAATAACATTCTGTTTATGGTTGATTCCAAAACGAGACAACAGATAACCTCCAACATTTAATGGATTTATCATTTGGTGAAACTATGACCTTGCATCAAATTTCATCAGAACCTGTTGTGAACTTTTCAAGTTATTTGCTGACTGACTGACTGACTGACTGACTGACTGACTGACTGACTAACAAACCAAGGGTAAAACATAACCTCCCTGGCAGAGGTTAATGAACACCTGATACAGCATATGTGATTTAGAGTCACTTGTGGCTGTGAAACCTAAAAAGGCCCAAAAGAGAAGGGGGAAAGCAAAATTCATTATACATCTTGAATCATGCAAGGGATACGTTTCATGAATGGACACTAGGACAGGTGTGGAGTTTCATATGACACATTGACAAAGGAAAAATGTTGTAAAAAAAGAGTCACAACTACACAGGAACAGGTAGCAATCCATGTGAGACAAAACAACAATCCACATATAACAACACATAAACTAGAAAGAGACTGCCAGACAGAGCTCAGACACACATGCCAAACTCTGGCAGTAGTACAATACATCCAACATGATTCAGTTTCTCATCACTTGCTAAATAGATGATAGTGAGAATGATGACAGTTAACAGCAGCGACAAGCAATAAATGTAACACGACAAATTAACATTCACAGAGGTTTTATCAAGAAGCCTTCATCATGCACAAAGGAGAGAACATATACATACAGACTGAGAGATTAGAGTGCTCTCACATGTCTCATTAGAATTTTTAAAGTTTGATTTCCACACTTCATCTGTCATGTTACTTTTCATGCCTGTTCTTACCTTTACTTGTCATCAAATTTACATGTTGTCGCAGTAACGCGCAATCATAAAAGTGAACCTTGTTGAACATGTTTCTGAATATAATGAATGTCCCACAGTATAACTCTCTGCCCTTGCCACCAATCCCACTCTGCCCCTTACCATTCTGCAAAGATGTGGGCTAGCTCTCCTGTCTCTCTACTCCATTTCATTGTTCTAAATCGCCACTGAGCAAGAGGAAACAAGGAACCTTGCAAGATCTTATGAGGAATAGGCTGGTGTCAACATTATGAAAGCAGTTGTAAAGGCAGTCAACTGTTTGACATTGGCCTATTCCTTGCCAGCTAGGTAGGCTAAGCAATGCGCCCAAAGCTAAAGTCAGAACAAGAAGGGCAAAGCCCATACGACTCACATGCTTGACCTTGACCTTTACATGACCTTGACCTTCAGGTGACCTTCAAGGTCAAGGCCAATCAACTACACCTAGCAATGACATCATACACTAAACTAAGAAATGCTTTACACATTTTTCCTACCAAAATACATGTGGCCTTGACCCAAGGTCAAGGTCATCCAAGGTCATGCAACACAAAGCTGTTAATTCAAGACATAGGAAGCACAATGGTGCTTATTGGCACTTTCTACCATGAGATATGGTCACTTTTAGTGGTTCACTACCCCATTTTGGTCACATTTCATTAGGGTCAAAGTGACCTTGACCTTGATGATATGTGACCAAATGTGTTTCATGATGAAAGTATAACATGTGCCCCACATAATTATTAAGTTTGAAACAGTTATCTTCCATAGTTCAGGGTCAAGGTCACTTCAAAATATGTATACAATCCAACTTTGAAGAGCTCCTGTGACCTTGACCTTGAAGCAAGGTCAACCAAACTGGTATCAAAAAATAGGGATTACTTTGACCTATATACCATGTATAGGTGAGGTATCCAATCTCAAAAACTTCAGAGAAAATTGAAAAAATGTGAAAAATGGTTGTTTTTAGACAACATTTATGGCTCCTGCGACCTTGACCTTGAAGCAAGGTCAAGTCACTATGTATGTTTTTTGAGGCCTTGTCATCATACACCATCATGCCAAATTGGGTGTTGATAGACTTAATAGTCTCCGAGAAAAATCCAACGTTAAAGTTTTAAACGGACGCCCGGACGGACGAAACGGGTGAGTACATAGACTCACTTTTGCTACGCATGTGAGTCAAAAATGACAAACTGCGATATTACGACCATGATATTCATTCAAGCATATTTGATTATTCCTGAGAAAATAGCATGTTCATAAAATAAATTTTAACTTCTTTTTGGTGATGCAAGTTCAGGAAAGCCAATACATAACATAATGCGCTGATGACTTTTCTCAGTGTTGGCTCAAATACTGTTTTGACTTTAACCTTGTTTCTCATGAATATGCATGGTCTAAGTTTAGTGATCATGTAAGAAACAACAGGCAGCAAGGTCCCAAGGCCTGCTGTACTTAGTGCTCCGAGTCTGATGAGGGAAATGTGAGTTGTGGGTCAGTACGGAGTGGCAGCAAGGCGGGAGATTGGTGGAATGGGACATTAGGTGTGGACTGAGACCTGCTGGAGCAAGTGATCACCATGCTTCCTACCTATAGTAGCCTCGCAGTAGTTCTCCAGTGCCACTTCATTGGCTATATTGGCTCCCATCAGCACAGAACAAGGCGTGCCCATGCACTCACGAATCACCTCCGAGATGAGACGGATTCCTCCTCCCTCTGCGACATCGAAGCCCTGCAAAACAGCCAGGCAGACTTGATAGCATGAAGCATTACTCATACAGCAGGTGGTGTGTGACAACCCCTTTTCAGCCCAAACTCAAAATGCTAATACTTGTGTGGCCTGCTCCTGTAGCTCAGCCTTGGGCAGCATGTGCTACCTGGAGTATCGACAACCATCACAACAAAACACAGCTTTACTTGTTTTAAGTCACAAAAAGATTGTTAAATTCCTCACCATCTATCAAATAAAACAGCTAAATGAATATATCCCTTCTGAAGTTTTTCAGCTTCATTTTCACATGTATGTTTTTACTGGGGGGAAAAAGTGTATAATTTCCTTTCATAACTTGAAATTTACAGTTGGAGATTGATGTAATCTCAAACTTTCTAATGAAATTCCCAATCCCCAATTTCTTTATCTAAACATCTTTCTAGGTGATTCTTATAACATTTTCAATGAGATGTTAAAATATTCACAATTACTGAATCTAATCAATCATGCAGTTGTAGTCTGTCAAATGTTGAATGAAAAGAAATTATAATGTTACATCAATAAATAACACCTACACATCGAGAGAGAGAGAGAGAGAGAGAGAGAGAGAGAGAGAGAGAGAGAGAGAGAGGCAGACAGACAGACAGAGGCAGCTTGGGTCACCAAGGCTGCAGGAGTTGTCTTCCTTTTTGAGTGCCACTTAGTGCAATTCAGTTTCAGGTGTTCATCATCTACTTAGTTGCCAACAAAATTGTAAAAAGATTAAACTGAATGTGATGAGCTTTTAACAAAGAGCTTCTTATTTACTCATTTATTTATTTACTTATATATTTTTGGGGTCTTCCTCATGGAGAAATTCAATTTAAAAAATTGCTTTCAAAAACACAAAGCCAAAGCTATTTAATATGCCTGCTGGGCTACACTACACATTCAGGTAAGCTCAGGACATACTTTGATGAGAGAAACCGAGATGGCTGATGATTTCACTTTTCCTTGAAGCTGTTTTCCTAGGTTTCTGACAAACTGGTGAGGTAGGACAAAAACAAAGATATCTGCATCCTCAGCAGCCTTTAACAGGTCAGGAATCGCTCTCTGAAAAATAAATGAAACAAATCCACAAGTAATGCAGAGTAACACGACACTGGCAAATGTGTGACAGGTTGGCTTGAGCAGGTTTTTTTTGCAAATTATAACTGAATGCTGAATGGGTTTCACTTTTGTTCCAAGCGCAATAAAGATGACAAAATTAATTGATAATAAATAAGTCTTGACCTTAACTTATCACTAAGGAAGAATTATAAAACCTTCCATAGCTTTGAAGATAATTATGCCTCCTCTCTTTAATATATCTACAAAGTAAAAATAAAGGTATTTGGTAAACATATGGGGTAGCAGGGTGGAATGAGGTGGGGTGGGGTAGGGAGTGAGAGGGGGGTGGGAAGGGGAGGGTGGTGGGGTGGTGAGGGTAGGGTAGGGTAAGGGATTTTGGACACAGCAGACTCTATAGGAGTAAAATAATTAATCTATCTTTTTTTAATAGAATTAAATTAGACAGAATATCAATGACCATGCAGCTTTTTTACTTTCCAATAGCTGTGTCATTGATAAAGGTCACCATTTGCGTTATACATGTATCATTAAAGCCATCAAGTTACAGCCATAAAAACCGCTGGCGCTGAACCTCCAGGTTTTGGCATTTAAAAAAACAACCAATAA